>JAOTQJ010149508.1:0-32573 GCA_025642045.1 Solanum sejunctum
AGTCAATCATATCATATCTCATGCTTTGGATCTTCAATTCCTCAAGAAACCATAACTGGACATTTTATCAAACACTTACAAGGTGTGTAATGCTAGTATAATACCATGAAATATAGACATGAAATCATGAAAGAAAATACATTGTAAGACCATCAATCAACACCTTGCAACACCCTCAAGAAACATATATCAACCCCTCCCCCCTCATAAAACTTATAATATATCAAAGATTTATGGCTCAAAACATAGCAAAACAGTCACAATTTCACATAGCTTTAACATAATATGCAGTGAATTTTAATAATAAGCAAGACCCATTTGTAAATCAAATTTAAATCATGCAATTTGATTAAAAGGAAGCTTTGGTATTTTGGGTGAAAGGAACCTATGAAAGAAACCCACATACATTAGTTTGGAGATAAACTGGGTGAAGACTGGAGATGGAGACTTGAAGCTTAAAGAATAACCTTGAAAGAAAACCTTAGATTAGGATAAGAGTTTAGGACTCGAATTCGGAAGAGAAAATATGGCTAAGTATTTGAATGAGTACTGTGGAGTGTTTAGGATGATATAAGGGTGAAATAAGGCTAAGTATAGGTAAAAACATGATTTGGAACACTTAGTCCCAAGACTTAAAAGTCTTGGACCAAGATAAAAATCACTAGCAACAAAATGCATAGGTTTGCATCTGGTTTACGATGTAGACCTTTCACGAATACAAAATTAACACATGTCTATGCCAGTTGTGCTTTGGCGGTGCCGTCGCGGATCAATTCTAGGTAAGAAAAATTATGAAAACTTAAATTTCTAATCATTTTCTCTTAAATCAATATTAGACTCTTTTCCCCCTAATTTTGACTCCCTAAACAAGAATTTGAAGTCAGATTCTTGATATCGCACACATCTTTTAAGGCATATGGAGTTTAAAATCTAGGCATTTGAGGAACATTGTTGAGCTCTTTTTGGGGTTATTTCAATATCTCCCCCTTGGGAACATTCATTCCCTAATGTAAAAAAGACATACAAGATAAGAGTAATCATGAAAAAATAAGCCCCAACAAGAATGCAATTTTACATTTAAACATCATTTGCGAAACCTCAATATAAGTGTAAAATCATCATAAATTTGTCAGCTTAAACTTGAATGCATATGAATGACATAGGGGCTGAAACATAAGATTTGAAATCACATAGGGGATTAGATTTAATACCTTCTGCTTGAGTGGAATGGAAGAGATAACTATAGCGCTTTTGCATGTCCACCTTGGACTCCCATGTAGCACTCGCAACTTGTTGGTTCCTCCAAAAAACCTTAACGGATGCCACCTCCTTGTTCCTCATCTCTTCACTTGCCTATCCAAAATCTTAACCGGAGGCTCCTCGTAAGTGAAGTTACTATCAATAATAGCCACAACATCAAGAGGAACAATAGCATTAGGATCACCAATATATTTTCTCAACATTGAGACAATAGAACACCGGATTAACCAAATTCCTTTTACTAGGAAACTTCAACTCATAAGTTACCTTGCCAACCCTCTTTATCAACTCATAAGATCCAAAATATCTTGGTCTCAACTTTCCTTTTTTACCAAAATGGACCACATCTTTCATTGGAGAAACTTTCAAATAAACCCAATCATCAACTTCAAATTCAAGATCTCTTCTTCTCACATCAGCATAGCATTTTTGAAAACTTTGGGCTAGCTTAAATATCTCCCTAATTATCCTAAACTTCTCACAAGCCTCCATAACCAGATCTGGTCCTAATAAATCCACCTCTCCACCTCAAACCAACTAACCGGTGATTTACAACGTCTCCCATAAATAGCCTCAAAAGGAGTCATACCGATCCTAGAGTGATAGCTATTATTGTATGCAAACTCAATCAAGGGAAGATGGTCATCCTAACAACCCTTAAGCTATTATTGTATGCAAACTCAAGACACAAGCCCTAAGCATATCCTCAAGTGTTTGAATTGTCCTTTTGGCTTGACCATCAATTTGAGGGTGGAAGGTCGTATTAAGGTGAATTTTCGTACCAAGACCCCTTTAAAAAGACCTGAAAAAGAGTGAAGTGAATTGTGAACCACGATCCTATATTATGGACAAAATAACCCCATGTAACCTTACTAACTCATGAATGTACAACCTTGAATACTCTTCAGCTCCATATGTGGTCTTCACCAGTAGAAAGTGAGTTGATTTCATCATCCTGTTAACCACCACCCAAATGGAATCAAGACCTTTTCTAGTTTTAGGCAACCCAATGACAAGATCCATAATCACCTCCCACTTCCAAGCGGGAATCTCTATGTCTTAGGTTAGGCCACCCAACTTTTGATGTTAAGCTTTGACTTGTTGACAACTATGGCAACCAGAAATAAATTTGGCAATGTCCCTCTATATGCTTCCCTACCAATACACCTCCCTCAAATCTTTATACATTTTGGTGGGCCTAGGGTGGACAGAATAAAATCATTATTGGCCTCATCAAGGATTTTCTCCCTAAAACTACCAAGAAAAGGCACAAATAACCTAGCGTGCTACCTACGAGCACTATCTTCCCCTTTGGACAAAACCTATACTTTGAACTCTTTCACCAAGGCCTTCAATTCAAGAAAGGAAGGGTCATGGTCATATTTTGCTATCACCTTATCAACTAATGAAGACTTAGACCTATCAACCACAACCACACCATCATCACCAACCTCTTCCAACCTAACCCCCAATCTAGAAAATTGATGCAACTCACTAGGAATTTCCTCACAACCCCATCAACATGTGATAGTGTACCTATACACACACTACTCAAAGCATCTTGCACCATATTTGCCTTATAAAGATGGTAATGCACACTCATGTCATAGTCCTTAAGAAGTTCTAGCCACCCTCTTTGCCTTAAGTTGAGAACTTTTTGAGTGAAGGCATATTGGAGGCTCTTATGATCAGTAAACACATCAACATATACCCCATATAAGTATTGATGCAAATATTTAATGCAAACATAATGGCGTCTAACTCTAGATCATTGGTAAGGTAGTTCCTTTCATGTACCTTAAGTTGTCTAGTGGCATAAGCTGTGACCTTTCCATTTTGCATCATTACACAACACAAACCAACTTGAGACGTATCACAATACACTACAAATCCCTCAAGCCCATCTGGTAGTGAAAATATAAGAGTAGACACAAGCTTGTGTTTCAATATTTGGAAGCTCCTCTGACACTCGTCGCTCCACACAAACCTAACTTTCTTTTGAGTCAATTTTTTCATAGGGGAAGCAATGGAGATGAACCTATTCACAAACATTCTATAATAACCTGCTATTGCCAAAAAATCTCCTAATATCCGACGTGGTCAATGGTATAGCCCAATTTCTAATCACATCGATTTTTTTAGGATCCACTTTTATAGAATCTTCGGACACCACATGACACAAAAATGCAACCTCCTTCAACCAAAATCCATACTTATCATATTTTGTATACAATTTTCCCTCCCACAATCTTTGTAACACAACCGTTAAATGCCCCATATGCGCCTCCCTACTATATGAATAGATCAAGATTTTTATCATCAATGAATGCCACAACAAAGGAATCAATGTAGGGTTTGAAGACCCTACTCCAATAACAGTTTCATTAGATATCTTACAATAGAGATTCAAAAAAGGATCGATCTGATCTAGTCATTAGGTCCATGAAGATGGATGGTGCATTGGCATACCCAAAAGACATCACAACAAACTCATAATACCAATATCTAGTCAAGAAGGCCATCTTGGGAATTTCACAGTCCCTCACCCTCACTTGATGATACTTATAACAATAATCAATTTGAGAGAAAAAGTTATCCCCATGTAATGGGTCAAACAAGTCATCAATCATGGGAAGAGGATACCTATTCTTGATGGCGACCCTATTGAGTTATCGGTGGTCAATGCATATTCTAAGTGATCCATCTTTCTTTTTCACAAACAACACCAGAGCAACACAAGGTAATTGGATAGTCCTACTAAAGCCATTGGGGCCATATGGTAAGGGGGGATAGGATAGGTTTGGTATCAGGGTGGAGGTCTATACCAAAATCTATTACCCTTTTGGGATGAACACCAGGAAGGTCATTTGGGGAAACATCAAGAAAATCATTTACAATTGGAATCGGCTATATGGAAGGGGATCTAGACTCCATATCTCAAACCCTCACAAGGTGATAAATAAACTACTTTGAGATCAACTTACGGGCTTTAATGCAAGAAATGAATCAACCCTTGACCATAACATCTTGACTTTTCACTCAAGGATGGGTACATTAAGGAATTGAAACTTATTCCTACGGGGTCTATAATCAATAGAAGCATAGTAGACATGCAATCAATCTATCCCAAGAATAACATCAAAATCTACCATGTCTAATTCAATAAGATCACAAGGTAACAACTTATGCAAAATGAAAATAGGACAACTTATATGAACTTTCTTAGCAACAATAAAAGAACCAATAGGAGCAAACACTTCATATAACTCATGCAACAATGCAAGGACCACATGGAACATTTTAGCATTAAAATGGGTAACAAATGAAAGAATAGCACCCGGATTAATCAACGCATACACATCAAAGACAAAGATTTTCAAGATACTGGTAACAACATCGAGAACATCACCAAACCCTTGTCTCCTATGTAGAGCATAAAATTGATTGTGCCTTGGGGACCACTTTGAGAACCACCTTTACCCAATGGAAGCATATTTGTTCTCCGGCCCTTGCTGAAATTTCTTTTACAATTGATCCTTTTCTGACCAAGCAACCTACATTCAAAGCATGCATTACAAACCTTCAAACACGAGCCCTAATAACTTTTCCGACATATAGGACACACATCAATGTGATCCATAATAACAACACCATGAGGACTAGGGAAGATGTTGCCAATCACTTATTATTAGCATGATAATACCCTAAACCTTGATGGAAGTGTCCACCCTTTTGGAACTAACACCCAAGAAGTGCTCTCATGGCCTCATGACCTCTCCTCTTCCTCAACTTTTTGTCCTTTATTTGCTTGGCATAAGTCATCAACCGAGATAAGTCCATGTCTCTAATTAGCAAAGCGGACTGGTATTCCTTACTCACTAAGTCAGAGATCCCCATCACAAACTTGTTTATACAAAATCTAGGATCGACCACCCAATGAGAAGCATACTTTAAAAGTTGATTTAACTTGAGGGTATACTCCCTCACACTCATAGCACCTTATATCATGTTCAAATCTTCCACAAACTTAGCTTCCCTAAGGTCAAGAGTGAAAACTGATTAAGGAAAGCCGGTTTAAACTTCTCCTAAAGAACCACATTACTAATTCCCTTCTCACCCTTCCTTTAATCATACCATATTTGGGCTACCCCTTTGAGTTGGTACACTGCCAACTTTGCCTTTTAATTTGGCCCAACACCCATGATATTCAAGATATTGTAGACTTCATCAATGAAATCTTGTGGATCTTTGTCCACCTTTGATCTTTAGGACACTAGATGATTTATCCTCATGAAGCCCTTTACCCTAGCTCCCAGGGTAGTAGCATAGGGCCTTGGTCCCATTGATTAACTTGGTTGGCCACAACTTAGGAAAGCATAGTGAGAGCATCCCAGAGCTCACCATTGGGCCCTACTTCCTCTAGTGTTTGGGCCCTACTTCCTCTAGTGTTTTACATGATCTAGCATGGCAAATAACAATCGTTAGGGCAAACAAACGTACCATAACTCTATAGCATGACTTAGAATATGAAGAAGGAATCATTTCCTTAAACATTTCATAGCCTCCTATTCATAGGCATGGTGTGTATCACAACCACGAATAGGATACTAATTGAGGTGGTGTGTTAGACTCTAAGGATGTATCAACCTAGTACTCTGATACCAAGTTTGTCATGACCTAACCCTAAGGCCTAGACGTGACACGGAGCAAGAAAATTCAGAAGGGACCCAATCAAGCCTTATATAACATCATTACACATCCTTGATCACAGAAGCAATAAAATCAGTGTCAAGAGATAATAAAGGGGGAGAACCGGGGATAAGGAAAGCACTTATATATCATAGACATCAAGAAAAATATACTTAAGGCTATTAGCATAGATACATAACACATCCAACAAACACCACTAATACATAGAAAAGAGCAGGGGCCAAGACAAAGCAACTGGGCTCACCCTCATAGTCAAAATATAGAACAAAGAAGGATGTCGCAATACATAATAAGAGCAACATAGACTAAGGTCCCCAAAGTGGCGGACTCACCAAGTAGCTTGGGTAGTATCATACTTGCCAGGTGGAGGAAGAGGATGATAAAATTGGGTACTGATTCCTACATGGTGATATCATGCAGGAAAGAGTATGCATTAGTAAGATTGAATGCACTAAGTATGTAGGATGCAATGCAACAAGGATTAGGCATCATAGTCAAAATGCATAACAATAGGCAATTGGCATAAAATAACAATATGATATGCATGACCTATGCATAAGTAAAAAATTCTTAAGTAGCACATGCTCATATAGGATATCATATGTCTAGAAGAGACTAAGCTAGATTTTCAATGTACAAACCCTTTGGTGTGTTAGTGATGATCCCGCCCAATCACTTAGGTGGTGAGGTGCAAACACCACCGGTGGAGAAGTACAAACCCTTCACTAGGTTGATGAGTACAAACCCCCATCTAGGTTAGTGATGATACCACCCTATCAATAGGTGGAGAAGTACAAACCCTTTACTAGGTTGATGAGTACAAACCTCCATCTAGGTTATATAGGTTCTTACTCCCCTTAGACTGGACATGCTCTAGTGTAACACTTTATATAGAATTTATCATATGCATAAGCTCATTTCATCATCATATCGTTAATCATATCATATGCTTTAGACCTTCAATTCCTCGATAAACCATAATCAGACATTTTATCAAACACTTAGAGGGTGTGTAAGGCTAGTATAAAACCATAAAATATAGAGATAAAATCATACAAGAAAATCCATTGTAAAAATATCAATCAACACCTTGCAAATCCTCAAGCAATATACATCAAAACCCCTCCACAAATCTCATAATTGATCAAAGATTTATAGCTCAAAACATAGCAAAATAGTAATAATTTCATATAGCTTTAACATAATGTGCAGCGAATTTCATAACAAGCAAGACCCATTTGTAAATAAACTTTAAATCATACAATATGAGTAAAAGGAGGCTTGGGTATCATGGGTGAAAGGAACCCATTAATGAAACATGTACACATTAGCTTAAAGACGAACTTGGTGAAGATTGGAGATGGAGACTTGAAGCTTGAAGAAGAACCTTGAAGGAAAATCTTAGCTTACGATGAGGGTTTGGGACATGAATTTGTTAGTCAAAATATGGCTAAGTGTTTAAGTGAGTATGGGGGAGTGTTTAGGATGATATGATGGTGAAATAAGCTAAGTATAGGTAAAAACATCTTTGGGGAACACTTAGGCCCAAGACCTAAAAGTCGTAGACCGAGAAAAAAACCACTAGGAATAAAATACATAGGTTCGCTTTTGGTTCGCAATGCGGATCCATTGTTGATGCAAAATTAACACAAGTCTGCAATAGTTGCACATCGCAAATCGATTCTGGATAAGAAAATTTTTGAAAAGTGAAATTGTTAATTGTTTGCTTCTTGAATCGGGGTTACACCCTTCCCCCCTAATTTTGACCACCTGAACTAGAATATGAAGTCTTATTTTTGTTATTGTGCTCAGATTTTGAGATATATGAAGTTTAAAAATCTAGGCATTTTAAGCCACACTTTTCAGGCACTTTTTGGGGTTGTTTTAGGTACACTGCCAACTCTGCCTTTTCATTCGGCCCAACAACCATGATATTGAAAATCTTGACCTCATCAACCAACTTGAGTAGTACCAACTAGCCATGTGGAGGATGATGATGATTAACTTGGGCTCCAGATCCTACATGGGATATCGTGTAGTCAAGAGTATGCATTAGTACATTTGAATATACTAACTATGTAGGATGCAATGCAACAAGAGATAGGCATCATAATCAAAATGCATAATAATAGGCAATAGATACCATATAACAATGTGGCATGTATGATTAATGCTTAAGTAAAACCTTCTTAAGTAACTCATGCTTATATAGGATATCATTTGTGTAGGAGAGGCCAAGCTAGATTCAAAGTGAAAAACCCTTGGAAGGTTGATGATGATCTCACCCATCACCCTTATGTGTGATGTACAAGTCCCTCAACTAGGTTGATGATGATCTCATCGATCACCCTGGTGTGTGAGGTATAAACCCCTATACTAGGTTAATTATGATCTCACCCATCACCATGGTGTTTGAGGTTCAAATTTCTCAACTAAGTTAGTAGCTATCTCACCTACCACCCTGATGTTTTAGATACTAACCCTTCATCTAGGTTACCCAGATCAAGCATGGCCCCATGCAATACTTTATATAGAATATATCACACGCACAAGCTCCTTTTATCATCATATAGACATTTATATCATATCTCATGTTTTAGAGATTCAGGTCATGAAGAAACCACATCTAGAAATTTTATCAAACACTTAGAGGGTGTGTAGTACTAGTATAAAACCATGCAATTCAAGAGTGATAACATGCTAAAAAATTCAATGAAAAAGCTTCAATAGATACTTGATAACACTCTCAAGCAAAAAACATTAAAACTTTTCACAAATCCTTTCAGTAGATCTTAAAATGGTAGCTCAAAACATGGTAAAAGATTAATAATTTCTTATGCTCAAATATAATATATAGTGATATTCATAAATAAATCACCTTTAAATCATGTAATTTGTAAGAAAAGGAAGCTTGGGCATCATGGGTGAAAGGAACCCATGAAACAAATCCACATACCTTAGCTTTACAGAAACTCTTTGTGAAGATCGAAAATGGAGGCTTGAAGCTTAGGGGAAATCTTTAGATCCAGAAGAGGGTTTGAGACTTGAATTTAGGAGTGAAAAATGTGGCTAAGTATTTTAGTGACTATTGAGGAATGTTTTTAAATGATATGAGGGTGAAAAATGGTTAAATATTGTCATTTTCATGTTTGGGAACACTTAGTCCCAAGACTTATAAGTCTTGTACTGAAGTCAAAACTGGCAGAATTTTAACACTAGTGCGCGCCCTTGGGGTGAATTGCTTACTAGATTTTAACGTTTGGAAAATTGATATTGCTAATTATTTGCTCTAAAATCAGGGTTAAACACTTTACCCCCTAATGTTGACCTGTTGAAAAAGAATATGAAGTTAAATTTTTGATATCATGCACGAATTTTGAGATATATGGAAATTATGATTCCAGGCACTTCCGAGGCACATTTTTGGGCACTTTTTGGGGTGATTTCATTCTTGTAGTCCTAAGTTGTAGTTCTTGGCCTAAACTTTTTACACACGATTTCTTGCTATGGGGCCCTCTTCTATGAGTCATAGTTCTACTTACGACTTGTAGGTTACCCTCGTATGGCTGAACTTCACATTGTAGATTCCTAATTTTACTCACAATTTCTTGCTACGAGGGAACCCTATAACTTGTAGCTTGGGATATGACTCGTATGGTGGCTCGTATGGACTGTACTTCAGTAAAATCTGTAAGTTTCTCCCAAAATCATGCCAACCTGTATTTTCTACAAGAACAACATAAAAACACATAAAAACTATAGAAAGTCACATTAAGAACTTGCAAAATCCCTTGTTTCAGGCATCAAATGTGCTATAATTTTTCAGTACATCAATATCCTCAACTTAGAATTTTTGCTTGCACTCAAACAGTGACTCGATCTAAGTAGACAATGAGAAACACATAGCAACTATCCCAATGGCATATACATGACTTAATCCAATTTAGGTACCCCATTCTCATTTTCAAAACCTGATTGTAAGGCCACCAAGCATGCGAAAACACAATGATGCATACGACAATCCAACTATGACAAGTGAAGGAGTATCATCATCCATAGTTACTTAACAAGTCATATGTGTATCATGCAATGCAAATTCCCTGACAAAAAAGAAGTTCCTCTATTTCACTCAAAAAGAAATCAAAGATCAGGTTCTATGCAAGCATTCTCACTCTCACAAATGAAATTCATGCATCATAACTAACACCATGGGCTTGCCCCTATACTCAAAGTCTGGAATATTGACCAATTGAACTAGGATCACTTTCGAACTTAATGGGCTTGTAATGTAGGCTCATAGGGCTTTGGTATGACATTTTTAGGCATGTAGTGACTAAAACCTATACTTGAACCACGTTTTTTTAACAATTTTACCTCCACAACTAAGCCATTTTCTTTATGTCCTCCCTTATTCTACACTTTCAAACTTTTTCGGATGGTTTCTTTTTCTTTCTCAGTTGTGCCTCATTTTTGAACTCATTTTCCTATTATTTTCACAAAGAAACTTTTCTTTCTTTTTCTCTCACTTGGCACATGGGTTTTTTCTTCTGTCCTTCTTTCCCAACTAACCATCTCAGTTTTATCACTTTACCATAATAAAGGCCACCTTCAACTTAGGCTTTTAGCCAGAAGTTAAGTACACAATATCCATTCCATAAACCAGGGCCACTTTTGGTAGCCACCGTCAACTTAGGATTTTTACCTCAATCATAGTTCACATGTTCAAGGATAGACTAGGGCCAATGTCAACATATTTCACAAACCAAGGCTTGGCTAGCTAGGTATCAAGAAAGAACAATTACATATAAAGCTCAAACATTTGGAATAAGGGTAAAGCCACTACATTTGATAGCTAATTTTGGCAAAAGTAGGCTATCTAAATGAACAACAGCCTTATATCTTCTCCTAATCAACCACATTAGTAATCTAATATTAGAGTAACAAGGCAAGTTCTGAGCTAGTACACAATGCATGAATATGACAAAATAGGGTCATACACACATGGCATTTCATACACAACCACATAGACTCTAAGGTCATGCTTCAAGCTTTAACATGGCTCCTCTTTATCAGAACAAACATTTTCAAATCATTTATATGCAAGATTGCGATGGTAAAAAAGAATCCCAAAAATTTTGAGGGTACCCAATTGTCAAAATATTCATAAAATTATTCAAAATTATGCACATGGCAAAAGTCAAATCACTATATATCTTCAAATTATGTACACTACCTAAACAAGCCTGTTCAATAAAAAATAAACCCATCCCCAAGGATAAAGAAACATGGCAAGAAAACCATGGGATCAAAAATTGGAAAGTTATGGACTAAAGGCTACTCAGACTTAACCCTAGACCCTAACTTCCCATACCCCACCAAAAGATGATACTTTGTCCTATAGGTAAACATATATATATATATATACAAAACAAATTGTCTAAAGAAAAACATAGAGAGAAAATAGTATCTAAAAACATCAAAAAGGATGGGGGGTCAAAAGTATCAAACAAGTAGTGCTCAAGCATTGTCATCCATCTGGTCCTGGGGATCCTAGGGATCAATTCCCAAGTCCTCCACATCGCCTACTTATCTAAGTACTCTCGTATCACCTCATCTATAACCTACTCCTCCAGCACTGCCACATCAGCATCCGTCCACGATTTCCTCTGGCTTACAATTGTATCCTCACTCTCAAGGGATTTTTTCACATGGACGTGCAGGTGATAATCAAATATATCAATCATATCATCACCCTCTAGTGCTACCTCAGGAACAACTATCGTGGTCGATAACAACTTCAACAAGTCAGCCTTGAACTTGCCCAATTTATCCATCATAGCAACCATGTTAGCAGGTCTTGCACACTCAAGTCTCTGCTTGACCCTATCCTAGAAGGAATTTATCTTGGCATACACTATATCAACTCTCCAATCTACAACCTCTTGAATGTATGCCTTAACCTTCTTCTCTGAGTCATAGATTGTCTGAAGAACGCTTGGTTTGATATTACTCATTAGTATACTTTTCTGGGTCTCTATTCTCACTAATGTATTAACCAAATCCTGAAAAGCAAAAGCATACAGAAGAGGATAGTCTGCGGAAGTGACCTGAGTAGTAGAAAGTGCTGGTGTAGGTATGTCTGAGGATGGCATCCTCGGTATCAACAGATGGAGGCGGCTTTACTGCATGCAGAGTGGAACTAGTGGTACTTGGAGTAGGCTCCTGAGTATATGGCTCTAGAGTGAATGGATCGGGAATAAAAGGAGAAGCTACTCATTGTAGGGCCATCAGGTTTTCATCTGCCTTTATCAGGCTTGGATTCATAGTGTGCATGGCCTCTATATATGGGTATAGGTGGAGGGAGACATGTACCCCAGTCTTATTACATAATATATGTATGAAAATGGGAAAAGGAAACAAGCTCTAGGTACGAACAACTAACTCGTGGATCTGCTCCGCCATTACTCTGCTCCAATCTATATCATAGCTAGCTAAGATACTAGCTAACAACATAGCCTGCTCTATTGTGATCATATTATTCATAAATGTAGGATGGATGCACCAACAAATTGTAGACCACCAGAATTTGGCTAGGAAGGATAGGTGAGACTTCGGTGTTGGTGAGGCATGGTTTGTAACCCACACAAGCTCCTCATCGCCATAACAGATTTGGGTAGCTATACACATGAGTAGCTTAGTTTTAAGATTCGCATTTTTTTAACTCACTGCCCATAACATCTTCTCGGTCTTATTATCCTACTCGTTGCTAGAGCGAGGCACCCTATAGTTTGGCCTATGCTAAATACTTCTGATAGTCTCCCCTGAGATGTCAACCACCTGACCCATAAATAGAACTTCTCACAACCTCAGGTTCTTAATAACTTTCTTCCCCTCAGGATGATCTCGAAGAATAGTGGCATGGTGGCAGCATAGAAGTCTTAAACTAGATAAGGGGCATGCTTGACTAACCCCTGGGATAGCCACCTCAGTTTATGGTGGTCTGTCTCAGGCTCCAAGTCTAGAACCCTACTCAGCCCAAAGTCATTTAGCCTCGATCCTAGTGAAATTACCTGATAAGGTTTCCCTGTCCTTTAGGCTCTAACCCCTTGTTGTATATCTCTTTATGCCTAGAATACCCCGTTTGGTACTTCTGGGGTCGGTGGAGGTGATAGAAGGATTAGCCTCATTATGTTGTGTCTATGAAGCCTCTGGTGAACTGATCTCATGGTAGGAGGGAGTTATCTATGGCATACTGCTATCATACCCATCACTATCGCCCTCTTCCTCAAACTGGGAGGGTCTATGAAATTCCACTGATATCTGGGCAGTCTGGGCTCTAGTCTAAGGCACATTTTTATCAGGTTCAATATAGACTCTATGGACTTCCTCAAACCCTTCTGACTATTCTATCTCAGATGTATCATATATCAATTTTTTTGGGAAAGCCTGGATAGTGTGTTTATCTTTCTGAGCATCACACCAGGAAATTAACACCCCATACGACAAAATGAGCACCATAATGTTTAATCAAATGGGGTTCTCGTAGAAGAATAAACAAAGAGTAACAAAAACAAACATAAGAAAACACAAACAAAATGCACTGAACCAGTTTCATATCTACAGGTACGAGGTATAGAAATAACTCATAGGGTGACATACTAGTCATAAAGTAGACTCATAGTGCCATGGTACCTAAAAAAAATCATTTTGATCGTAGGTACGTTCCTCAGGTATGACTAGTATGGTGACCTGCCAGTCGTAGTCTAAGCTCATAGTTACTTTCAAAATAAGACAGGTCCTATGAGACCCTAACTATACTTCGTAAGGGACACTACGAGCCGTAGGTGGGTCTTATATGGTAAGTGATAAGGAACCGTAGGTGATTGTATCCTTCTACGAGGGACCACTATGACTCGTAGGACATCCCACGAGTCGTAGGGGGTCCTCATATTAGAAAATAGAAGGCACATGTGGTGCATGTAACCTTACCACACAAACCGAACATTAGTCAAATCAAAAGTAAACAATATGAAGCAATATTTAGACATCCTCTCAAGCACACAAACAAACCCGTCACTTAAATATGGCAACCCAAATCAATATTTATCCCTCAAAGATCTATGCATGATCAACACAATAAAACAACAATCTAAAATCACATTAGAGGAATACGCAAGAACAATTGAGACCCAATCTCACAATCATCAACAATAGCACACAGTCATAAGGATTCAAGAGAATTCATTACAGTTCCACACAAGGGTATCTCGAATAATCATATTAGAACACGAACCAACACCCAAAATTTTAACCCCGCCATGAATCCCTAATCAGCCAATCATTATATAACAATTTCATAGCATGATCATTAATTTGATATGGCAAAAATTTTCATCATTACAACAATACAACAAGAAGCATTCGCAATTCAAAACAACACTAATAGTATTCAATCGACCAAACCCTACTTCTCATATCTAGAAAATCATTTTCGCATGAGTAAACTATATGTTATCACTACACACATAATCATCCATGAATAAACAAATATCATGACAAGTGTGTGTTGAATTTAACAAAGAAAACTTGCCAATTGAGGAAATGAAGACCAATTCATTGTAACTAGAAACTATAGAAGAAGCCAAAACCCTAGGATAGTGTTCATTAGAAAATCTTGCAAGAAATTAGTAAGGGTGTAAAGAAAATGGGAGTCAAAATATTGGAAAATCAGCGTAGGAAAACCTTTAGAGGAAGGAACCATTTAAAAAAGGGAATTTTGAGGTTAAATGGACGTTTAACCCCTAGTATACTCAAACGAGTCGACTTTAAAAATTTTGTAGATCGGGTTTACAAAACCCTAACTATGAGTAGTAGGGCTTCCTATGACTCATAGGTCCAGATCTTGTATAGACCCAATACTTATAGAAATTTAGAATTCATACCTAGGAAGTACGAACCCCACCTACAACTCGTACGGGACCTTATGAATCATAAGTTTGGATCGTATTGTGTGTTACAACTTTAATTCACAATTGTTTTCCTCTACGAGGCCTGACTACAAGTCATAGTGTGCACTACAACTTCTAGGCCTGGTCGTAGAGACTGCTCCAAATGCAAATTTCTTCAAACTTTGAGCTCTTGTTTTTTTACCTGCAAATCACATCTTTAAAAATACCAATCCTCACAACAACTTAACTGATTCAATGTCTTAACCAAAATAAATTTAAAACAAGCTAAAAATATAAAAGGTAATTGTGTTGCCTCCCAAGAAGTGCCTTATTTAACGTTGTGGCTCAACTTAGTCATCATCCATCATCAAAAATATTTAATAGCCCACACCTCTCTCTTGAATTCATCTGAGTGCTTGATTGATTGGTAGATATCAAACACAACCTCTGCATCATTAACCCTGAGCCGAAGTTGACCTGAATCCATATTCGCCATGACTCTTTCGAGGGCTAGAAATTGTCTATCCAATATAATAAGTACCTCAAAATCAACCTCGCAATCAAGAATCATTGAATTAGCAGGAAAGATGAATTTATCATCTTACAACAATTGTTGGAGTAACCGCATGACTCTCCAGCCTTTTAATGGTTCTATCTGCCATGAGTCACCGCATTATTATAAGAGTAGGAGTAGCAAGGTTAAGCTTTTTGAACACAGCAAGAGGCATTGGATTAATAATTCCTCCTATGTCATATAATACTCTTGAGAATTCTACATCACTAATGGTACAAGGAATTGTGAATGCACCAGGATCCTCCCGCTTATGTAGTAGGAATTTCGTCATGATGGTGCTATATTGTTGGAGCTCTTGAAAAAGCTCTTAGCTCAATGTGCATTTTTTTGTGATGAAATCCTTAATGTAGTTAGCATACCCATGCATCTTCACCAAAGCTTCTAAAAGGGGAATGTTCATGGTCAATTGCTTCAATATCGGAAGAACATTTTTGAATTTGCCATCATCCTCCTTTTCGGTATATCATTAAGGAAAGGGGTGAGGAGGTTTTGGAATCATCTTAACCTTTTGTTGCTCTCTCACTTCTTCTCTTTTCATCTCGCCACTCTCCAAACCTTATTCCTGCACCAAAACCTTAATATCAATATCCTCCTTACAAGCTTCATCCTCAACCCTCGACATTTGGGGATCTATGGTGCTTTTACCACTTCTAGTAAATACCACAATGAAATGCCCATTTTCTTTGGATTTAGAACAGTATTGCTTGGTAAAGTGCTTTTGGCATTCATTTGATTTAGAAGAAACTTAGCCAAATTGTTTCTCTAATTGTTTAATGGCCACCAAATAAGACTCTATTTTTGGTTTATGATTGAAAAATTTGATTTCTTTACGTTTAAAGTCCCATCTTGTTGGTCGGCCCTCTTTAACAACTTCTTGAACGTCTTCTCAATCCTAGAAGCACTTGACTCGGCATCAAAGTTGTGGGGTGACACATAAGGACCATTTTTATAACCATCACTTCTACACTAGTTGGCATCCAACACAATTTTGCTTTCATAACAACTACCTCGGTTATCAATATACATACCCTCATGGCTGTAGTTTTGACATTGATTTTTGCAACCCTTCCTCTAATACTCTGAGTAGAACCCCTGGGGGTTGTTCTGGAAACCCGTTGATTGCTTACTTATGAAGCAACCATCTTTATCAAAGAATGGTTCTTCGTACACAGGTGCTTCGAAAGGTTGGTGGGTTACCGCTTGAACAGTTGCTTGGTTTTTCTTTAAGACCAAGTGCATGCATGCGCGAAGTTGAGCAAGTTATTACATAATCTCTACATTTACCTTAGCTTGATCATTGTTGGTGGTTACAACACAAGAAATCTTCATAGCACCTCTTTCTCTTTGACCCCATGCTCTATTCATTTTAACCACTTTCTCCATTCTTTCAGCAATTAATGCAAAAGGTTGATCAAGAATCATGCCTTCCATGATTATGTCAGCACAAGCTTGACTATTTTTATCAACCGCTCGATAAAAGATCTCAACCAAGATATCATCAATAATTTTAGGGTCCGAAACCATACTCAAGCATTTGGTGAACCTTCCCAATATAGTACTAATTAAAACACCTGTAGTTGTTCAAAATTGTTTGATCTTTAAGCTTGAGCTTCTTGGATCTTGGAAATTACCTTTCTAAAAAGGTTCTTTATAGCTCTGCCTAACTAAAGATTGAAATTTGTGGGATCTCAGACAACCAAATAGCCACATTTCCAGATAGAGATAAAGAGAACACTATCAAACCAACTACATCCACAGAACGATTTTGGGTCCCCATCACACTCTTGCAAATAAAAGCTTCATTATGGAAATGACTGTGTGGATCCTCCAAAGGTATAATTGTAAGCAAACCACAATTTTGAAGCATTTGTAGAATGCTACTAGACATAGTGACCTTAGTGTCTGCCTGTAGTGGTGGCAACACTATAGCTCCAGTAACATCCATAACCATACGGTTCAATATATATTTGTTCCATCCATATGCATTTTCATTGAATGCCCTATGTTATGGCCTATTCTCTCTTTATGGTGGGTTTTCATCTACACTTACATCTTCCAGATGTTGACTAATAGATTCATCAATCACAATATCCTCATTCTCTTGAGCCATTCTTCTTGTGATTCGATAGATCTCCAAATTGATTGGAACTAAGGGATTGCCTTGGCTCCTTGTATTGGGCATACAACCTACTATATACGATAAATAAAATGTAACTAAAAAATAAAAATAAAAGTAAAATCAGATCAAGAACCTAGTCGTACTCCCTGGCAACGTCACCATAATTTTTTATGTTCACGCTCCAATGGTAAAACGGTCATACTCAAGTATAAACCTAACTAAAGGTTAGGGTGGAATCCACAGGGAATATGAAGCTTGACTATAATGATCAAATAATAATCAATTCAAGCATCGATCATTGTATTCTTTAAAATGGGGGTTTTGTGATTGAAGATGAAAAACAAAAACAAACACTGCACTATTTATGCAAGAACACAATCTAATTAAGGGACAACTTGGGAATTATGTTCTCCATGATTCATTGACTTAATTACCCTAGACAACAACTAATTAGGACATTGCATGCAGAATGGTGATTTAGATTCTTCCAACCTTCTTGTGAAGGAGAAGGTCAAATTTCACCATGGCACTTAGTCGGCAACCATGGTGTGCCAACTAACCATTACCCATTGTCCTAGTCAACCTTTCGTTAGTCAGGTATGGTTGATTAGATGAGAACACATCAATAGAATTTTGTCATATACTTCTCTTTTCCTATTCATCACTACCTTAGTCGGGATCATGATAGTAGGAGGGATTTGGTGTTGGCCACTACCAAACAACATTCAAAATGAAGGGAAATAGACAATACATCCAAATACCCAATCCAAGAAATGCATAAATTCTAGGTTATTTCAATGAGTCAACTCCTCATGGTTCCCAAAACCCCAAATTCTGGGTGCTTAGCTACTCATGACTAAGGCAAAATCAACAATAATGAATGCAAAAGACATGATTGAGAGATAACCCAAAAACAATGAAGAATAAAAAAAATCTTGATGTTGAAACCACAAGCTTGGATTAATGAAAGATGATTACAATGTGATTTTCAATCTCGCAAAATGGTTTTTCGAATTAAAATAATGAAAACCTACACAAACCATTAGAAATGATATCTAACAATATTCAAAGTTTCTTCCTATGTTGTGGAATGTTGAATGTTTCTTTCAAATATTCTATCAGTGATTATTTATAATATTTATAAAATTTCCTTAAAACTAAAAAAATATAGCTGGCAGCAGTTACGTCTCACAGATACGACTCGTAGGGTCACCTTAGAGTCATAATCGGGCTTTTGTAGCCAGTACTTAGCATTTTGGACTTGACTGCTACGATCCATAGCTATGAGTCGTCGTATGGTCTATAACTCGTAGTGTCTTCAAATAGTCCTAAGTTGTAGTTCTTGGAACAAACTTTTGGTACACTATTTTTTACTATGAGGCCCCCTCCTACGTTATAGTGTGACTTACGACTCATAGGTTAGACTTGTATGACTTACGAGAGCATACTATGACTCGTTGCTTGGGCTATGACTCTTAAGGTGGCTCATATGTCCTATACTACAGCAAAATCTATAATTCTCTTTCAAAATCATGCCATCCTATATTTACTACTTGAAAAACACAAAAATACATAAAAACTATCAAATTTTGCATTAAGAACTTACAAAATCCCTTGTTTCTATAGTCAAATGTGCCATAATTTGACAACACATCAGAAACTCCCACATGGGTGGCTCCATCTTCTTATCATGCAAGAGGGTTTTGATCCTCATTTATCTTTCTAGGTAACAATGGTGGAGCTTAATTTTTATTTATCTCGTTAGGTAACTGAGCTTTTCTTGGAGGCATAATAAATATATATCAAAAGGAAACTTCACTAGACAGTGGATAACCTTAGCAAATTCTAAAGGCATGATATGATTAATGAAAAAGGGAAAGTTTCCTAAATTACTCATAGATTCTCATTTATGAATGTGGCATGGTTTGCGACCATGAACAAGACTCTACATGATGCAATATGTTGGTTATCTGAGGAACATTTAAAACCTTGTGCTCTGATACAATATTGGTCATGGCTAAAGCCTAGGGACTAATCATGACAACCCTGATGTACCTCGCCCAAGTCTCTTACCATTCATAGGTAATCAATAATATAATGCAAAATTAATAGTTGGGAAAAAGAGTAAGGAAAATTTAGAAATTAAGATAACATCTTAAATGAGAATTTTCATCATCCACTAGCCTAGACTACATGGGCCCTTATAGTGGCACATAGTTAATGGCACAAAAGTTTTCTACTAAGGTTCTCCTACCAAACCTAATGTCAATGCCTTATTCTGTGCCAAGTCAATCGTATGGAACAGTTTACAAAACATAATCATGGTTATTTAACATAATTTAGAATCATGCACAACCCTCTCATAGGAGTACCTCAGTAACTCATAAATCATCCAAGTTAGAATTGGCCTTTCCCATAGAGGGTCCATCATAAAAATTATTAAAGAATTTATAACATGGTTACATTGTTGAAAAGATGTAGAACATTAAAACTTACTTTTAGCCATTATCTTTAGCATCATCTACATTCATAATAAACTTACCAGGCCTATGTAATAATATGGAAACCACATGATTTAACGATATAATGCATTAACATGACAAAATATGCAACTTTAAAACTAATACATAGCAAACCATACATCATTGAAAGAACCATAGGAGATGAAGCTAGAACAACCAACATGATAATCATAGTAAATCATGATACACTATCAAATCAAATCATTAAAAACAACATACATGAAAATACATAATTAAAACATCATTTAAATCATGTTCATGCAATCAAAAATTTAAAAAACTTAAAGAAAACCAAAAAGGATTTATTAAGGAACTTTTGTGCATGGATGGGGCGCACATACTAAACTCACATACTTCTAAATGACTTTAAGGAAAGAATTAAAGAAGTTTAGCAAAATAGCGTTTGGATGGAAACCCTAATCCTTTCCCTTGCCTTGCCTTGAGTGTTTCTTGCCTTACAGAATAAAAGAGAGAAAGGAATAGAGTGAATAGGAGCATTTAGGGTCCAATATTGGAGGAAAAAGAGTTGAAAAATGATGTATTTTTAATCTTGGGGTACAAGAAATAGACAAAATTATCGTTTATTAAAACTGCAAGAACATGGTTCACAACCCCAATTACGGGAAGTAAATCAAACCATAAACCATAAATTAGGTTTTTTCTTGTTCAACTTGCAAAAACTTCTAAGACCTAGTCTCTAGAGTCCAATCTATTAGACCTATCTACGATTCATAGTTTGAGCAATAAACCGTAAAGTCGTCTATAAAGTGTCCCAACACTTGGGTAAATTTTAACACTATAGTACCCTATATATGAGGCCAAACTACTATCCATACACCTCAATATGAGCCATCTTATTTTTCCATAGTTAAACTTTAGAAACCATGTTTTGTATCTACTCAAGTCGTCCAACCATGTAATGATTCATAGTTATCATTGTAATGACATAGGGCACTTGGCCCATCATTGACCTTATCATGCACTTCCTACTCAAGCTTTTGGTTCTTAGCCAACTCATCCTTCTCTAGCATCACCACCTAGAAATACCCAAGCCATTAGGAATGGTACTGAGGGGCTATGGTATAGTGAGAGGTGGTTCCCATGGTGGCCCACAAGCTAGTGGTGGGCGTAGAGTTTGTTATGCTATTCCCTATAGAGCAGAGGCATAAACCTCCTATATAGGTGTCATAGGTATAGTTCCAGTCTATCATCGCTCAGCTTTAGTTTTATTCAATACAAGTGCTACTTATACCTATGTGTCACTTATTTTACTTTTGATATTAATAATATGTTGAGCAACTTACCAATTTTATTTATGTTTCCATCGTAGTAGGTGAACCATTAGTGGTGAATCAGGTGTATCAAGGTTGTATTATGACATTTATAGGGAGAAATATTGTTGTTGACTTGATATTATTAGATATGGTAGAATTCGATGTGATATTGCATACGGAATACTTGTCACCTCATCATGTTATTCTTGACTGTCATGCAAATGCCATGACCTTGTCTTGCCCAGAGATACCTTTGTTGGTGTGGACTGGAGCACCTAGATCCTATCCTAAGAGTTTTATTTCTTAAATGCATGCTTGTCGGTTGATGGGTAAGGTATACTTGGCGTATTTGGCTCATGTTTGGGTATTTCTCAGAGGTCCCCATCATTGGAGACTACCAGGGTTGCAAGAGAGTTTATGGATGTATTTTCTAATTGACTTACCTACTATTCCTCCGAATTGTGATATAGACTTTTCTTTTGATGTGAAGTCGGGCACTAAGCCCATATCTATTGCTCCTTATTGGATGGACCTATCTAAATTAAAGGAGTTAAAGGAATAATTAAAATATTTCTTTAAGAAGGAATTTATCTATCTGAGTGTGTCTCCCTGGAGTGCTCTTGTACTATTTGTGAAGAAGAAGAATGACACTATGTGTATATGTATTGACTGTCACCTATTGAACAATGTGACCATCAAGAATAAATATCATTTGCCTTGTATTGATGATCTTTTTGAGCAATTGAAAATGAATCGATATTCTCTAAGATTGATTTGTGGTCCTGCTATCAGCAATTGAGAAGTTGAGAGTAAAATATCCCAATGAAAGCTATTAGGACCTATTACGAGCATTATGAGTTCGTGGTTATGCCTTTGGGGTTGAGTAATTCCCTTGCTGCTTTAATGAACAAGTTAATGAATTGAGTGTTCAAGCCTTATTTATATATCTTTATGATTGTGTTTGTATATGATATCTTAATTTATTCCATAAGTGAGGTCGATCATGTTCAACACTTGAGGACCGTACTTCATAGATTGATGAAAGATAAGTTATATGCACAGTTATAAAATGTGTGTGTTTTGGGTTGTGTCTGTGGTTCTCCATGGGTACATGGCGACTAAAGTGGGTATTATGGTTGATCCATCCAAAGTGGCACCTATTTTTGAGTGGCCTAGACCTACTTCTATGACTGAGAGTCAGAGTTTTACTTGTTTTGCAAGGTATTATCAATTATATCACAACTCATGCCTAGAGCCTAAACATGACACGGTGAATGACAACCCAACATGATCCTCAAACAGGCCTCTTAAGCATGCATAGCTTATCTTTGGTTTTGCAGAAGCAATAAAGGATTAATAAACACATAGCATGTAATTTCTAAAGGAAACAGGGCTTTCGACTCATGCTATAGGGATGTTGTAGGGAAGATGATAAACATGAATTACATAACAAATAAGTATAAGGTGAGGGTAAGTATAAATCATTCTATAGAGTGATTAGGGACTTGAGACGTTGATCTTGGCACTATCTACAAGCATTTAACACAAAAGGAGAATCATAGGACTAAGGGATGATCTTCACAACACAAAATCTAAGGAGTCAGGCTTGAAGAAAAAGAATTCTTGGTTCATTTCTCCACCTTAACGACAAAAAATAGGATTGATCAAATTCTATTGAGTCTGACTCATAATATTAATGACCACAATATCCAACAACACCTGAAACATTCAAATAAGTTAGGCGCCAAGACATCTCTTGGGATCACCATCAAAAAATAGTATCCAAAAATAATGGAGTCTAAACAAGACACTAAAGTAAGTGGAGTTTTATCCCCAGATGTGGAGGACCACCAAGCAAATCTCTAATTAGAATGTCTAGCCACGTTGAGTGGTACGATGGTATGGTGGTCGCATTCCTACATGGTTAGCTCATGTAGGCAAAAGTATGTGTCAGTACTTGGAATGTAGTAGGTATGTGGGGTGCCAATGTGATAAGGAATATAGGTCATATTTAATAATATGTTTATTCATGTCAACAAATGTAAGTTCAATATGTCATGCATGCTCAATGCGCTGTAAGAATTATGTAATCATTAAATCATACAACATAGTATGCATAGGCAGAAAAAAAAGACTATAACTGACAAATAAGACCAAGTGAGCTACTACTTGGAATCTCGATGTTCACCGCACACTGCCTCTTTAAAAGAGATGACCATACTGCCCCATTTCAAAACTTCCCTTTTTGGAACTTAAATAATGAGAGTAAGGAGAAAAATAGATGATATGAGGTCTTTAGGACTGATAAAATTATCCTTTTAAGGTCAAAACGATGTAATATGGGCATAAGATGCTAAGAAATGACCAAATTACCCCTTTTTAAAATTGGTCGGAAAAATCTACTACATACCATTTACGAATCATATACCATTCTATGAGCCATAGATGGGGTTTCATCTGATGGCTCACCTTCAAACATCAGAGACCCTTTTTCTCTGATCCTCACTCTACAACATAGTCTTGACTCATAGATCATTTTACAAGTCGCAGATGGTATTTTGTCTAATAGATTTTGAATAACCCAGTTCTTAGATTCTCATTCTATGATACGGTCTATGAGTCATAGAGGACTTTATGAGTCATGTGATGAGTCATATGTTGACTTGAGAATGTCCCAAATTTCACAAAGTCTCCCAGGTTTCCAAAAACCCAATTTACAGGTCGTACTAAACTTTACAGGTTGTACACCCCTTCTTTTCCAAGACTTACTTTCCTGAACCTTTCATACACCTCATAGGTGGGGTCTTATTAGAAACATTCATTCCCGAATGTGCTAAAGCATGCTCTAAGGAATGGATTCATGCCCCACATACTAATGCACTATATACAAAATACCACACATGCAATATTTAAATCTTAAAATCATGTTTCAAGCAATTCTTATAGTGCAAACTTCAAAATCACATAAACATGCATAAATGTCATGAGAACGGTATGCATGGAATAAAGGATTCTAAGATAGGAAAAATTCTATTGCCTCAAGCTTGATCGAAATAGAAGAGATAAGGATATCATTTCTTTATATTTGCTTTACCTTCTTATGTGGCACTTTCTACTTGTTGGTTCCTCCAAAAGACTTTGACGGAGGGTATCTCCTTGTTTCTCAACCACTTAACTTGTATATCAAAAATTCCTACCAGGACTCCTCATAAGTCAAGTTCCCTTCATAATTCACTATTTCTATAGGCACAATAGAACTAGGGTCCCCAATGCACTTCCTCATTATGGAGACGTGAAAACCCGAATGAACCATACTCATTTCCATGGGCAACACTACTTCATATGCAACTTTACCAATATACCTCCAGATCTAGTAAGGGCTTATATACGTATGGCTTAACTTTCCCTTCTTGCAAAAATAAACCACACCCTTCATTGGTGAAACCCTAAAATACACCCAATCATCAACCTCGAACTCAGGCTCTCTCCTTCTAGTGTCGACATAGGACTTTTGTTGACATTTAGCCACCTTCAGTCTTTCTCTTATCATTGTCACCTTTTCCAATCTCCGATAAGTATATCTGGACACAATAAAGCCATATCTCGTACTTCAAACCAACAATAAAACCTTATCTTGCACTTTAAACCAGGGACCTAAAATACCTTCCATGAAGATCTTCAAAAGGAGCCATCCCAATGCTCAAGTGATAGCTATTATTGTATGGAAACTTGATAAGCAGAAGGTGCTCAATT
Organism: Solanum sejunctum; assembly: GCA_025642045.1. Lineage (NCBI taxonomy): Eukaryota > Viridiplantae > Streptophyta > Magnoliopsida > Solanales > Solanaceae > Solanum > Solanum sejunctum. The sequence continues at coordinate 25,161 of JAOTQJ010149508.1, forward strand.
TAAATACCCTTGAATTCTAAGACACAATCCCTAAGCATACCATCAAGAATTTAATGTTCCTTTCGTCTTGGGCATTTGTTGCGGGTGACAGGTCGTGTTAAGCTTTACTTTAGTGCCAATACCCTTCTAGAAGGACCTCCAAAAGTGCAATGTGAATTGAGAACAGTGATCTAAGATAATGAACAATTGAACCCTATATAATCTTATCAACTCGAGAATGTACACCTTGGCATAATCATCATTACTGTAGGTGGTTTTAACTAGTGGGAATTGAGCTGATTTCATCATTCTATCAACTACAACCTAAATGGAATTAAAATACCTTATAGTCTTCACCAATACAATTACAAAGTTCATATTGATCTCTTCCCACTTCCAAGTACAAATCTCTATGTCATGGGTCAAACCACCGAACCTTTGATGCTCAGCCTTAATTTGTTGGCAATTATGGCAACTAGCTACAAATATTGTAATGTCTATCTTCATACCACTCCACCAATATATTTTCGTTAAATCTTTATACATTTTGGTAGAATCGGATTAAATCATGTAAGTGGAATTATGGTCTTCTTTCAAAATCAACTCTTTCAAGTTATTGACATTGGGCACACATAACCTACCTTTGTATAGAAAAACGCCATATACCTCTTGGGAGAACTCCTCCACCTTCCCATCAATTACCAATGACTTCAATTCCACCAATGCAGCATCCAGATCTTGCTTGTACTTGAACTCTTCAACCAAGGAAGATTTAAAACCATCAATTACTACCACAGCTCCATTTTCAACTTCATTCAGTCTAACTTCCTACCTAGCCAACTGATGGACCTCTTTTGCCAATTCCCTCTTGCGATCCTCAAGGTGATTCATACTACCAATATACACCCGACTTAGGGCATCAACCACAATATTAGCTTTTCCCAAATAGTAACGTACACTCAAATAGTAGTCTTTGAGGAACTCTAGCAATCTCCTTTTTCTTAAATTTTAGTCTCTTTACATGAATACATATGGGAGACTCTTGTGGTCAGGGACAGATCAACCTGAGCTCCATACAAGTAGTGATGCCATATCTTTAAGAAAAATACCATAGCTGCTTGTTCAAGATAGTATATGGGGTAGTTACTCTTATGCAACTTTAGTTGCCTAGAAGCATATACAAATACTTTGCTATTTTGCAATAGTATACACCCCAATCCAATTCTTGAAGCATTATAATACACCACAAATACCTCTAATCCTTCTGGTAAAGCTAAAATAGGAGCAAGCATAATCTTACCTTTCAAAGTCTTAAAACTTCTTTCACACTCATTGGTCAATACAAATGTTTCCTTCTTTTGGGTTTATTTTGTTAAAGGAGAAGCAATTGAGGAGAACCCATTAACGAACTATCGGTAGTACCACTTTTGTCACACCCAAAGTCCCACTAAGGTAGACTGGCACCTGTTGTTGATAAGGCTTAGGAGTACCAACCTGTATCCATGAAATTTATATATATATATATATATATATATATATATATATATATATATTATAAGGAATTTCTTCATTCAACATGCCTTTAAGAAAGTAAACAGTAATAACAACCCAAAAGAAAATGCATATGGCTAGGCCATTCGAGCCACGTAGTCTAAAATAGGAGACATGACCACACTTTAATTTACATAGTATATAAAGTCTCTAGATAAGGAAAAGTATCTGATAAGGGTCGGGATAGGCCCTGTCTCGACTAACTATACAATGCAAAAATATAAGCTCTAGATACACAAAGCTCCGAAGCAACCTGAAGCTTGGTAACAACAGCTGGATATCCTGTACTCCTACTGAGGAGATCTACTAGTACCTTTACCTTCAGCATGAAATGCAGGTCCTCGTAAGGGACGTCAGTATGAGATAATATACTGAATATGTAATGCAGAAAATACTATATATAGAGTAACAACTCAAATGAAACTATGCACTGGTGTAGGATAAGAGACCACCCTTAGTCATATTGTGGGATCATGTACTTTATGTTCTTTTTATTACTTTACCTTTAGTGTATAATCTGCACACAACATATAATACAAATGACCAACTAATCACTGGTAAATCTATATCGAGATCAGTCCTGGTTAAGCTTTTTCTTTTACCCCTTGGGCTACCCCCCTCTGATAGGATCGATGCTGGCTAGGTAATTTTTCTACCCCTTGGGTTACCACCCATCAATAGGAAATATACTTTATTTTATCTTTCCATTACCTTTAAGATGATTCTTTTGGTGGTCATAATATTGGAGCTGTAGGATTGTAGATGTAGCATGTGAAATGTAATAATCATACAAGATAATATGACAATGAAAAGAGTACGTTGCACAAATAATGCAATATGTATGAGATAAAATTACTCGTGAACTTTATTTAGCAACAAGAACCCATGTAATTTGGTAGCCATGTATGTAAGCAGATTTGATGGTGACTATGTATTGGAGCATATGAACATATGAAAGAGTGAAGACACATTTAATAGTTGTGTCGAAATTGGTAAGCGCCTTTATATGCCAAGGAAGAATATAGATTTCATGCCAAGTAATACGAAATCGATTAGCCTTACATACCTCATTGTACGACCTCACTATTACATCAAGATAACCTTCTCTTCCTCCAATTATTTATCTATAACATAGTAGGTGATAAAACTAGCATTAGCAGCCAATAGATACATCTTGGCAGCCCAATCTCATAAAAAACATAGCATACGGGCAGCAAGCGGATAATTATAAACCTAAGCGTATTCTTTCAACCTTTCCACCCCTAATCGTATCTTCTAATACACATTCTCATATACATATCATGTACAACCTGTTTTATTTCCATAACATTCTTACCATATCCCACAAGGCAGAACACATAACAATTCTATACAACATACAATTAGGCAGCATAACGTTACATCCGTTCGCTATATTTTAACGTCGATAATTTCAAACCTGTTCCAACTTTAATCAAACATTCCCCACTATATATACACATAAAACCAGTCCTAAAATAGTTTGAAAACAGTCCTCAAAATAGGTGGAGGACGTGAGACCATAGTCCTCAATCAATCAGCCTGCAAGTTCCTATTACGATATCACACAAGAACTCACTTTCGCAGACTATAAATATAGTACAAAAGCCTTTATACATCATTATAGAACCAATACTCATTAAGAACAGTAACATCCCTTCATAATCAATCCAACCACAAAGAGAAAATCCTCCAAATAAATAAGAAAAATGTACAACAACTTTTGGAACACATGCTGTCCAACAATTTTAGCAAAGGTATAATCAGTTTAGCCTCTTGTTTTACATACGAAAACCATACTAAACACATAAGTATTCTTACTTACCTTTATCCTCAAGGTGTAGGGCTTCTTTAAGAACCCTAAAAGTCTTTTGTGGTTGCTTGTGAAGTCAAGGAAGAGTAGAGAGAGAACTTGTAAAACAATTTGATTTTTTTGTTCAAGTTAAAATGGCTTATGGGAGCTGTTTTAAACCCTTTTTAAAGGGGGGCTATGGATGACCTACTAAGGAATTTTTAGCCTTACTTTATTAAGCTGGTGATGCAGCTTCTTGCCCCTTTCACTTGGGCCTTATTGGATTCAAATTGGTTGGGCCTTGGCTACCCACTTTTTCCTTTTCTCCTTACTTGATTTTGGCCCAATTCACCAAGTGAGTTTTGTTGTACTTGGATCCTTTCTCTATTATTATTGAGATAAAAATATTATCCATTTATGATGCTAAAACATGGCCTAATGTTACACCCTTATTGCAGACTTTATTCATAATCAGACTTGGACAAATTCGACGTTGGGCCTTGTCTCCGTTTAGTTAGCAAATGTAATCTAAGCAAGTATTTGACTCACCTGCTAGCTTCCTAAGTCCTACAAGCACCTCACTTCTCTCACTTTATTTAAGGTTGTGATCTCCTCAATTTGACTTAAAACGTATTTACACTCGACCCTCTTCGGCGTTAGACATACATATCGTCCTCTAATTTGAGATTCAAGCACTTTTAAAAATTGGTGCTAATTTGAAAAGTTATATCATGTTTCATTTGCATAGTACTAGTATTGTAAGATATGGGGTTTTACAAAACTTCATATTTGTGTTTCTTGGTTCTAATTTCTATTTGAGAAATAAATTTTAAATATTGATCTTTGAAATAGTAACACACAATGAATTATTGTTATTATATAATTTAATTCTAACTAATAAATAGATTTAGTTCGATTTCTTACAAATTTATGTCATTATGTAATGGTAAAAAATTAATTAAATAATAGATGACACAAGTTTCATGGTGTAAAAGTGATTGTTTTAATAATTAATGTCAACAAAAAAGGTCAAGTTACTATAAAATATGTTTTTTTAGAATAAGTAAGAATATATATATATATATATATATTTGCTCCTCGCTCGGTGCTCGATATTTCTCCTAAGACTAAAATATGCTTAACTCATCAATCATCTCATCAATTTTGACTCATCTCAATTATGCAACAACCTAATCAATCAATGTAAAAAATCAAACTTACCTCAAACTCAACACAGTCATTTAGACTTATCAATTTACTCATCATGTAAGGCAAGTAAGTTATCATGTGGAGTAATATATGTAACATCAATGCAACATACATCTTATGCTCAATGATACTCAAGATGCTTATCTCATGTACTCAACCTCAACCTCAATCTCATTGTTATGCATAAAATTTCATAGATCATGCAATGTAAGACTCATGTAGCTAAGTATAAAATACATGTGTAAATCTCATGCCAATACTCATGTAATTAGCAATTTTCTCATGTAATAAAATAGGACCTCATAATGAATACAAGGATATAATATCAAAACATGGGAAATTTCTCAAAAATCTCAACTCTTCTCAAATCCTGACTCAAGATAATGGAAAGGGCATATGAAGAAAGGAATCCACACTTTGGTAAGCCTTACATACCTGAAAATTGAAGGAACACTTGGTCCTCAATCAACTCTTGCTTTTGGGTAGCAAAACCCTAGCCTCTTCCTCTTTTTTTTTTTTTGCTCTCAAGCAAACCCTCAAGTGGAATGGTGAATAATGGCCATTAGGGTTTGCTTTCAAGGCTTCAAACAAGCCAAAAAAAAAGTGACAGGTTAATAGAATGAAAATTATAACGGACAAAAATGTCTCTCAGTGAAACTATCGATAAGGCCTACGAAACCCCGACTATGACTCATAGTCCTTACTACAAATCATATCTGTCCCTCGTAGAGTAGGAGTCCTAATCCTACATCACTAAAAGTAGATATGAGATACTCTTTTATAAGTCGCAGTGCCATTTACAAGTTGTAACTGCTCCTCATATCTGAAGGATTCTAAAATTTGAAACACTATAGTTCCCTTATGAAACCTGGTCTACGAGTCGTAAACCTCTCTATGACTCGTATTCCCTTCTTACAACTGACTTCTGCAGTTTTTCTCAGTCATTTTTCTAGCACTCCTTTGCATAAACTCATCCAAATTAGATAGGAGGAAATTAAGGGGTGTTATATTATCTCCCCTTTGGGATCATTCGTCCTCGAATGAAGGAAAATATAGGGATTAAGGACCAAACACGAATTTCCATATGGACTCTAACAATCAGCCAACTCTCATCTCACTCATGTAATCAATAATTCAAGAAATTTAGAAAGTAGTGCAATCAAATAATCATATAATCACATCAATTCTCACTCAAATTCTACAACTCTATCGTCTATCGTATGAAAAATGAAAGGAGAACTCAAGGATTGGAAATTCAGGAATTTTAGAAGGAAATACTTACCATCACTCTCTCAGAATCAACAAGCAAGAATAAATGAGGATATCAGGCATTCATGTCCACTTCCGCCTCCCAAGTAGCTTCTTCTACAAATTGATTCCTCCATAACACTTTGACAGATGCAACCTCTTTAGTTCTAACTTTTGAACCTGACGATCAAGAATTTGAATGGGAACCTCCTCATAACTCAGACTATTTGTCACTCCAATACTCTCGACAGGCATAACCAATTGTGGATTTCCCATATACTTCTTAAGCATAAAAATACGGAAAACTGGGTGAATGGCCTCTAACTTTGGTGGTAGCTCCAACTCATATGCCACATTGCCCACTCTCCTTATAATCCGATAAGGGCCAATATACTTCGGACTCAACTTCCATTTCTTTTCGAACCTTATCACACCCTTCATGCGTGACACCTTAAAATACATTCAATCGTTCACCTCAAACTCTAAGTCTCTCCTCCTAACATCTTTATAGGATTTCTATCGACTTTGTGTGGTCCTTAACCTTTCTCGAATGATATTCACCTTCTCCATAGCATGATGAACCAAGTCTAGACCAATCAAATCTGATTCACCCACCTCAAACCATCTAATCAGTGACCTACACCTCCTCCTATAAAGTGCCTCATAAAGAGCCATCTGGATGCTTGAACGAAAATTGTTGTTGTATGCAAACTCTATCAAAGGCAAGTGGTCATCCCAATTTCCATTGAAGTCAATGGTACAAGCTCTCAACATATCCTCCAAGGTTTGAATAGTATGCCCTACTTGACCATCCATCTGAGGGTTGAAACCTGTGCTAAGGAGCACCTTCACACCCAAACCCTTCGAAAATGATCTCCAAAACTGAGCAGTGAACTAAGCACCTTTATCTGAGATAATGGAGATAGGAACTCCATGTCACGACCCAACCCAGGGGCCGTGAATGGTGCCGATTGGACACCGTGACAACCACTTATACCAAATATTTACTTACGACAACTAAGGGATTTCACAAAATTTCGACAGAGTTTTCTCTGTTTTTTTGACTAACACCACCTGCAAACAGCGAACCCAACAGCACCAGATATAGTCATAAGAACAGATATACAAACACATACGCGGGCCTACAAGGTCACCGCTGCGGCAGAGCCGCCCAACAAATATATCATACAAACAAGATCAGACCAACGTAAATTCCCACACCCACATGTATCCACAAACCTCTATATACAGAAAACAGACTATACGACGGGACAGGGCCCCGTCATACCCTCGAGTATATATATATATATACATAAATGCAAAATACAAACAGAACGTGTATAAACATATATCAAACTGTCTACTCCTGATGCTAGGGAGCACTTCAATGATAGACGGAGGTCCTAAGAAGACGATCCTCTAGCCAGTTCGTATGTACCTGCGGGCATGAATGTAGCCTCCGAAAGAAGGGGGTCAGTACGAAATACGTACCAAGTATGTAAAGCAGGAACACCAAAATGAGAGTGAAAATAATAATTTAGATATAATAGTATAAAAGTTAGACTTGTATGTCAACATAAAAATATTTATTCTTTTCAAACATCAAAATAATGCAT
>JAOTQJ010149523.1:0-21573 GCA_025642045.1 Solanum sejunctum
TGCACTCCAATTCTCCAACAAATAGGACAAGAAAAATTTTGGTATACTACTTATAACAATTTGATAACAAGTAAAAAGCATCTAATATGATAAGTATAAGATCTACCACAACACAAACAGTAACAGTAAACGGTGGCCCAAGAAGAATTTCAAGATACTATGACAACATTAGCCCGTGCTATGACCAACAGAATGATCTAAGGGGTCCAAGTCCCTTATTCTCTCACTTCGGTCTCAAGGGTGAGGGATTGCAGAAGAATGAACCCATAGGAGTTCCATGGATCCAAGCCAGAAGATGATCCCTAAGAGTTCATCGATGAAATGTATAAACTGGTATATATCATAGGGGTCAATTCAGAAGAGAAAGCGGAGTTAATGACCTACCAACTCAAGGGTGTGGCCCAAATTTTGTTCACCTAATGGAAATTGGAGAGGAGAGATGACAATTATATTCCTTATGAAGAGTTCAAAGCCACATTCTAAACTAGTTCTTTTCTATCGAGCTAAGAGAGGCGAAGATGATGGATTTTATGAAGCTTAAGCAGGTTCCATAAGTCTGAGGGAGTATGCCCTCAAGTTCAACAATCTTTCCAATTATACTCCATATTTGGTGCCCAATCCTAGAGCTAAAATGAATAAATTTGGGTTGGGGTGTCCGACTTGGTTAATAAAGAGTGTCGTATCGCCATGCTAGTGGATGATATAGATTTTTCTTGGATCATGACTTTTTTCGAGCAACTAGAAGGGGAAAAGCTTAGAAAATGAATAACTAGTGAGTCCAAGAGGGCTCATTTTGAAGGTAGTTTCCAAGGTTTGAAGGGTGGTCGGTTTCCTCAAGGTCACAAGTTCCAAGGCCAAGGGTCTTTTAATTCTCCTAATAAGAGATTTGCTAATGATAATTCAAGATTCGTAGGTAGTAAAGGTGGGATAACCCACACTAAGTGCCAAAAGTGTGGAAGGAACCAAGGTGGGCAATGTTTGAAAAAACTAATGCTTGTTTTAGTTATGGTGAAGTGGGTCACAAGGTTATTGATTGTCCTCATGCTTAGAAAAAGGTAGAGATGGTCATTCTCAAGGCCACGGTGCTAATGGGAGTTAAAGGGCAAAGGAAGGCCAACAAAGAGGCGCTCCAAGGCAAAATAGGTTTATGCTCTTCAAGGAACATAAGGGGTGGAAGAGGTGCTTGATGTATTCACCTATATGTCAAAGTTTTTTTATTTTGATATGTATACATTGATAGATTCGAGTGCCATTCTTTCTTTCATTACTCCTTTTATTGCCAAAAAGCTTCATGTGAGTCCTGAATTGTTGTGTGAACCGTATGAAATGTCTACCCCAATTAATGAGTCCATTATTGCTAAAATAGTCGATAGAAATTGTCTCGTATTTATATTGCATAAAATCTTGACTTGTGATTTTGTTGAATTAGATATGGTGGATTTTGATATCATTCTTAGGATGGATTGGCAAAATGAATATTATGTTTCCATTGATTATAGAACCCGTAAGGTTAAATTCCAATTCCCTAATCAGCCCGTCCTTGAGTGGGAAAGTTATTCTGTGGTTGTCAAGGGTAGATTCATTTTTTGTGCTAAAGCCCAAACGTTGATTTCTAATAGTTGTCTTTATCATCTTATGAGGGTTAGGGATGTTGAGTCTATCATAACCCAAGCCTAGGGCCTAGACGTGACACGATGTATGGGAACCCAAAAGGACTCTAGGCAGGTCTCTTAACATATCATTACACATCCTTGGTCGCAGAAGTAATAAATTATCAATGAATAATTAAAAGTAAGGGTAGATGGACTAAGGAAAACCTTCATAAAATAAATAACAAGAGCCAAAGATCATAACATAGATACATAACATGTCTCAAAATACCTCTACTACATAGATAAGAGTTGGGTCCAAGAAAAAGCAACCGGGCTCGCCCTCATAGTCAATACATAAGTCAAGAGAGAAAGTATTATACATAGCAAGAGATCATAAGTAACATCCCTGGAATGGAGGACTCACCAACAAGCTTAATAGAAGTCATATTATCGTCGTGAAGGATGATGATGATCAAGCAATACATTAGTTCCTACATGGTGACATCATGTAGGCATAGAGTATACCTTAGTACGTTTCAATATACTAAGTATGTAGGACGAAATGCAACAATAGATAGGTATCATAGTCAAAATGCTTAGTTAGTCAATGGATGAGCATAAGGCATTATGACATGAATGGAAGATGCTTGAAGTAAATCATACTTTCCTATAACATAACACATGTGTAGGGAGTGACCATTCTTAGAGCAATCCAAAGCCTACCACCTTCTTGAATAGGCGCATGAGGTACAAACACTTTTGTGAGGTTGATTGAGTACAAACCCCACAAAAGGTTTATGGGTACAAACCCCCAGCATGGTTGATTGAATACAAATCCCCTAATGGTTTGATGAAGTACAAACCCCCCAATAACGTTGATATGTACCAACCTTCAACAAGGTTACCTGGACCTACCACCCCCTGAGCTAGGAGATCGAGGTACCAACCCCTCATTTGGTTACCCGGGCCTACAACCCCTCGAGCTAGGCTTGGTTATCCTCAATGCTATAGAGACAATATTATATATATATATGTATGTATGTATATACACATTTATCACATCATCATATAGACATCTTAACTATACATTCTTCTCATCAACATATAATCATCTTATTCACACATTCCCTTAATCATCATATAGTCATCATATACATACATTACTTTCATAATCATTTCATCACTATTATTTCATCATTATATAATCATCATATAATCAGTCAACTCATAAGACATACATTGGACCTTCAATTTCTTAAGAATCCATAGCCGGACATTTTATCAAGCACTTAGAGGGTGTGTAATACTAGTGTAAAACCATGCAATTCAAGAGTGAAATCATGCTAGTAAATTCAATGTAAAACCTTCAATAGATACTTGGTAAGACCCTCAAGTAATATACATCAAAACCCTTCATCAAATCTTACAATAGACTTTAGATTCATAGCTCAAAACATGGCAAACCAACCACAATTTCATGAACCCCAACATGGTGTGCAGTGATTTTTATAATAGATGAAACTCATGAATAAATCAACTTTAAATCATGCAATTTTAAGTAAAGAGAGCTTTGATATCATGGGTGAAAGGAACCCATGAAAGAAACCACATACCTTAGCTTTGGAGATGAACTTTATGAGGATTGGAGATGGAGACGTGAAGTTTGAGAGGAAATCCTTGGATCCGGAGAGGGTTTTTAGACTTAAGTTTAGGAGTAAAATATTTGGCTAAGTGTTTGAATGCGTATTGAGGAAGTTTTTTAATGATATGAGGGTGAAAAATGGCTAAGAATAGGTATTTTCACGTTTAGGAACACTTAGGCTCAAGAGTTAAAAGTCTTGGACCGAAGCCAAAAATGACTAGAAAAAATACACTAGTGCGCACCTTCGGCGTGTTGTGCCAGGGGCACGAAAAGCTCTCTGGAATTCATTTTTTGGAAAATCAAAATTGCTAATCTTTGACTCTTAAATCAGTATTAGACCCATTATCCACTCAAAATGACCCCTTGAAATCGAATACAAAGTCAAATTTTTGATATCAAGAACGAATTTTGAGATATATAGAAATTATGATTCCGAGCCACATTTTCGGGCACTTTTTGGGGTCGTTTCAATATCTCCCCTTTGGGAACATTCATCTCAAAATGTCAAAGAAACATATATGAGAGACATAAACATGACAAATTTAGCCCACATAAGAATGCAATAATGCCCTTAAATATCATTTCAAAAATCTGATAAGTGTAAAATTTCATGATCTTAGTCAATTTAAACATGAACATATGCAATGTCGTGAGGGCTAAAATTAAGACTTGTAGATCATATAAATTCTTAGATTAATGCCTTAGGCTTGAGAGGAGTGGAAAAGGTACGGATATCACTTTTGCATGTCAGCTTTGGCCTCCCAAGTAACACTCTCAACTTGTTGATTCCTCCAAAGAACCTTAACAGAAGCCACCTCTTTTTTCCTCAATATCTTCACTTGCCTATAAAAAATCTGAACCGGAACCTTTTCATATGTCAAATTATCTTCAACAACACCCACAATATCAATATGCACAATGGTATTCGGATCCTCTACAAATTTACTCAACATGGACACATGAAACACCGGATGAACCAAATCTATTTTTCTAGGCAACTCCAACTCATAAGCTACCTTGCCAACCCTTCTTATCACCCTATAAGGACCCATGTATCTTGGGATCAACTTGCCCTTCTTACCAAAATGGACCACACCCTTTATGGGTGACACCTTCAAGTAGATCCAATCACTAACCTTGAACTCAAGATCCCTTCTCCTCACGTCAGCATAAAACTTTTGACAACTTTGGACCGTCTTCAACCTTTCTCTAATCATTCTAACCTTTTCAAGAGAATTCATAACTAGATCCGATCTCATAAAGCCACCTCACCAACCATAAACTAACCAATCGGTGATCTACACTGCCTATCATAGAGGGCCTCAATATGAGCCATACCGATGCTGGAATGATAGCTATTGTTGTAGGCAAACTCAATCAATGGAAAATGGTCATCTCAACCACCTTTAAGTTCCAAGACACATGCTCTAAGTATATCCTCAAGGGTTTAGATAGTTCTTTTGGCTTGGCCATCTGTTTGAGGGTGAAAGGTCATACTAAGCTTAACTCTTGTACAAGGATCCCTTTGAGAGGACCTATAAAAGTGTGAAGTGAATTGTGCCCGATGATCCTATATGATGGACAACGGAATCCCATGGAACCTTATCAAGTCATGAATGAAAACTTGCATAATCTTCAACCCCACATATGGTCTTAACTAGTAGAAATTGAGCTAATTTGTTTATCCTATCAACCACAATCCAAATGGAATCAAAACCATTTCTAATCTTAGGCAACCTAACCACAAAATCCATATTTATCTCTTCCCACTTTTAAGTAGGAACTTCAATGTCTTGGGTTAGGCCACATGACCTTTGATGTTTGGCTTTGACTTGTTGACAACTGTAACAATCGAAAATGAATTTGGCAATGTCCCTTTTTATGCCTCCCCACTAATGCACATCTCTCAAGTCTCTATACATTTTAGTGGAACTAGGTGGATAGAATAAGAAGAGTCATAGGGCTCATCAAGGATTCTCTCCTTCAAACCATCAACACAAGGCACACACAACCTACCTTGGTACCTAAGTGTACCATCTCCCCCTTGGGAGAAAACGTCAACCTTGCCCTCATTCACCTTCCAAAGGGGTAACATGCCTTAGATTCCAGTACTAGCTTACTTTGTCTATGATGATGGTCTCTTCTTACATATGTAATTACAAGCATGTTTTACTTTAAGTATTGATCATGCATGTCATATTGTTATTATACTATCCATTGCCTATGTTTATGCATTTTGCCTTTGTTGTATTATATCTTACATACTTAGTACATTCAAACGTACTAATACATACTCTATGCCTACATGATGTTACCATGTAGGAAATGGATCTCCTCACCTCATCCTCCATGTGGCTAGTTGTGACTTCTTGAAGTTAAGCTTCGGTGAGTTCTCACGTCCGGGGACACTAGCTATGCTACTCTTGCTTATATTATTTCATAAAGTTGAACTCGTTCTACTATGAGGGTGAGTCCAAAAAGTGCCTAGGCCCTGCTCAAGTCTATGATTAGAGGTATTGTTGGAAAAGTGATGTAATTATGCTAGGTTCTTGACTTTTGTTTATTTATGGTTATCTAAAACATCCCTTAGTACCTTTATTCGTATTTTTACACTCTTGTTATTGTTTAATTGCTTCTGCGATCAAGGATATGTAAATGATATGCTAAGAGGCTTGTTTGGGGACCCTTTGGCTTCCCATTTGTTGTGTTACATCTAGGCCCTAGGCTTGGGTCTTGGCATAAAATTGGTTATTATTATGCCTAGCTGGATTCCCTCTTCCTCTAACAGCTCTTCTTGGAGATGTGTTTGCAGTTCTGCGAATGCATAATGCACAGATTAGGAAAGAGCTTTCATAGAGTTTAACATTATAGCATGAGCTAGAATACAAAAGAAGTGTAACCCTTCCTAATGTCTTATAGCCTCCAGCTTATTAAGTGTAGTGCACAACATACCCATAAATAAGACTCTACTAGACCGGCTTTATAGACTCCCTAGGATTCTTGAACTTTGTGCTCTGATACCAATTTTGTCACGCCTTGGAGGGTACCCTTGGCATGACTGGCAGTTGAAAATCTATTGTTCGTTCCCCAAGAGAACCACCTGGCCTCATCATCACATCAACTCGATAACGAAACAAAATACTCAAAATAAAAGGACATCATATGAATAAATATAACTCTATTAAAAGATAATTTCTAATGAATAAGTTTGGAAATAATCAATACTCAATAAATCCTCTACTCAATGTCTATGAAGCCTCTAATCAACAATCCCGATAGTACCATGACAAGCTATGGATACCTCAAAAAAAGAGAAAGAATTTACTAAGTAAAAATAGAAAATAAAAAGGCTCCTCCAGAAAGCAAGGAGGGCGCACCAACTCTAGAATGCACTTATCTAGACCTCAATTATGCGCAGGTTGAAGTCCTGTATCACATGTTTTTGCATCATAAAATGATACAGGTCCAAATGGACATCGATACATGCAATATGCTGGTATGTAAAATAGCTCAAGAAACTCACTCACCTTAACACAAATCAACTCATGCTCAACTCAATATATGCTAGTTTAAAGTAAATCATGCTTTAAAATAGACTCAATACAAATTAAATCAATTTGAAATATCATGCTCAATCTATGTTTGCTTAAGAGTTCCTCTTAACTGACATCCAATCCTACAACCTTTACTTTAGTGATATACAATAAAGACAACGTCATTGCCACACTCGTCCTAAACTTTCCAAAGTAAAGGATGATCAACTCTCTCATGGATCCATAGTGAATGTCCATCATCTAGGACATAAGTAGTCAAAACATGTTATATGACTATCCTACAATGTCAATGTAGTTCTACGGGTTAGATTAAGTATTGACTCGATCCCAACTCAGTGCTCGATACTCTTTCCAAGACAAAGACATGCCTAACTCATCAATCAACTCAATCCTCAATGCTTAGTCAATCAACTCAAATCTCTACCTAAGTAGGTTATCTCATTTCGACTCATCTCAATTTCTCATCAACTCAGTCAATCAATGAAGACAATCAAACTCAACTCAGACTCAAGCAGTCATTTAAACTCACTCAATTAGACTCATCAAGATACATAATTATATAGATGATTAAATGCAACATGATTCTCATGATCAACCAAGGTCAAGTTACTCAACTCATGCAATCCAAATCAAACTCAGACCTCAATTCAATCCATGCATAGGTGATATTCTACTAAAATACAACATATTTGATGTTTAGAACTTAGGAGTTTTTGTGTTCTCAATGTGATGTTAATGGGTTTTATATGTTTGTGTTTATCTTTGCAGGATTACATGTTGGCAATGATTTTGGAGAAAGTTACTGCAGATTTGTTGTTATACAAGATACCTATGGGTCATAGACCATATGAGTTGTGGTGTAGTTTTGTAAGGAATTCCAATGAGGGGCCAAGTTTCTAAAGTTACTTCTACGAACACGCAGATGAGCCATAGAAATATTTATGAGTTATAGAAGAGGTTTTGTGTCATAAGGATTAGAGAATGAAGGTTTTCTGAAGTTCATCAGACGAAACCCCCCTTATGGGTCATAAACTATTTAACAAGTCGTAAAGGGATATCGTAAAGAAGAAGTCTAGTTTTCTAGAAACAATGTATCAAACCCTGATTTTTGTCTTAAACTTCAATACGGACCGCAAAGTGTTGTCATAGAGTATGACGACCAAATTTCCTAAGTCATTTTGGATTGAACTTTAAATATTATAAATAGGTCTTTTAGGTTATTTTTTATAAACTCTCACTAGTTTTGATGAGTTTTAGGTTAGTACTAAGAGAACTTAATATTTTGAGAGAGAACATTGTGAGAGAGTCTTTGAGAACACTTGTGGTTGAATTTTATCTTAAAGCTTGTAATTCTTATTGATATTAGATTACTTGTTATTAAATCTGTTGTGTAAGTGCTTAATTATATCTTCTTAATTCATAAACGTATCATCTACACATAGCATGAGTAGTTAAATTCACAATTAGGGTTGTGGTAACTATAAAGAACTAACAAAGTAAAATCGAATAATTCATAATTCTTGGATGGTGTATATGCATGTATTAATTAACTCTCTCAATTTATCATGTTTTCTGATTGTGGCCAATATTAGAACTCACCTAGTGTTACGAACTAGACCAAGGTAGTAATGAATAGGAAAAGAGATTACTTAACAGGATTAATTGAGTTATTCTCATCTAATCAACCAAACTGGGCCAAGGAGAGGTTGTACTAGGACTAATAGGTAATGGTTAGCAATTCAGACTATAGAAATGGGCCAAGTCACATAGTGAAATTCACCTCTCACCTTTGATCAAAGGGCTTCGTAAACTTAAATTATTGTCCTGCAAGCTATACTCTAGACAAGAATTAGGCTATTTGATGATACTGAGTTGGGGATTCATGAGGAACACAACACCCTAATCACTATTTGTTATTGATTTTCTCTTCTGATAGTTTAAATTTATCATTTATTACTGCAAACCCCCTCACCTAGGGGGATTAATTTGGTTAATTACTCGGATAGCATAGCGGTGAATTTTCATGAGTATATGTATTCCCTGGGGGTTTAATCCTAACCTTGGTTAGGTTCCATATCTTAATACCGACACTTTATCTTCTAAAAAGAATGTGTAACTTGGAGACATCAAGATTTTTGTGCCATTGCTGGAGAATACGACTAGACTTATTAAATTCATTAGTAGTTTGAGTTTTAATCCTTAGTTCTCCTGTTTTACATTTGTTTTTGTTTTTGTTCCTTTTCAGGGTGTACGAGTAGTGTATGTCCAATACTACAAGTCAAGACAATCCCTTATCTCCACTTGATCAAGAGATCCATAGAACTTTAAGAGGAATGGCCAAAGATATCGCCAATAACGCGACAAATCCAGCTCTTACTAGGAATAATAATGATGATGCTAGGAATGAGAACCCTCCTCCTTTGGAGGATATTCCACAACCTCAGAATTTTAATGCTAATGCTTAACTGTGGAATCAGTATAGGCTAAATCCTGTGGCTATGGAGGTCACTAGAGCTATTGTATTGCCACCACTATCGGCAAACATAAAGTTCACAGTCTCGAGTACGTTACTTTAGATACTATAGAACTGTAGGCTATTTGTGGATTTACTATCAGAGGATACACATAACTACCTACACAATATGGAATTCATTTGTAAAAGTGTGATGGGAACACAAAATCTATCTATAAATATTGTGGGACTTCGTGTATTTCCATTATGTCTTATGGGCAATGCTGCTTTATGGCTATCTGAGCTCCTACAGAGTTCAACCACCAGCTGGGCAGACTTGTAGAAGACCTTTTTGGAGAGGTACTTCCCTATATAAAAGAAGCTCAAGTTGAAGGATCAGATCAACAACTTCGAGCAACTTCTTGGTGATTCAATAAGCACTACTTAGGAGCGGTTCACAAAATGTTTGAGGAGCATCCCTGATAACAAGATCACTGATGATGCCTTAGGGGAGAATCGTTTATCGTTCCCTTAATAATAATAGCTAAGGCTTTGCTAACACTATTATGGGGAGCATGTTTTTAGATCAACCATTTGCAAGAATTGTGGAATTAGTGATAAGAGTGGTCAAAATAAATTATGTATAGGGGAAGCGGGATAGAGCTTCCATAAAGAGTTCATGTGCTATCAATGTAGGGCTAGAGCAAGCCAGAATTGTGAAGAAATTATGTAGCTACTTGGTTAACTTCACACAAGTATGGATATGATGATAAAGCTGAATGAAGAAAGAGTGAATGTAGTGGTTCACCAACCTTTACATGCACCCATGTACGAGGAGCCATACTATGATGAGGATGCTAGTTGTATTGCTGATTAGATGGGGGATTTCTATACTAACGCCCAAGGGGGCAATCAGGACTATTGGCACTAAGGTCAACAAAAAGAAAGTTGTAACGCTTGTGAATATATAACTTACAGGGATAACTACGAAGGTTATTATGATAGGAACAAGGGTCTAGATGCAGATTGGGGTTGTAGAGAAGGCTTCAAAAATAGTCCTTGTATGCCACCACACAATCGCGACGCAGGTGTAGGCAATTCCAGAATTTGGGAGATGTTTGATAGCCTATTAAAGAAGACTGATATGCAGGATGAGACTCTAAGGAGCATGAAATCAGATATTTCAAGTATTAATTAGAAAATAGAGTCTCATTCTATGGATATCAAACAGCTTGAACAATAGTTTTGTCACATATTGACTCAGCTTAATCAGAGTGAGAGGGGTACACTGGCTAGCAATACAGTGCAAAATCTTAAAAAAAAGGAGTGTTTGGTGGTCACTACTTAAGGTGGAAAGAGTACAATTGACCCTCCCATGCCAATCAATGTAGAAGATATTGAAGAGGAGATGGTCACAGCTAAGGATGCAGATGAAGAAGATGATTGTGGCAAGGATGGGATGAGTGAAGCTGCTGATACACCATAGACGTTTAAGCCCATCCCTAGGCCTCCCCATGCCTTCCCTCAAAGACTCAAAAAGAGGGAAGAGAAAGGCAAGTTCAAGAACTTTGTCTCCATGCTAACTTAGCTCGCCATCAACATCCCTCTCATCGAGGCATTGGAAAAGTTACCAGGGTATGCGAAGTATATGAAGGACTTGGTCTCCAAAAGTGCACCATATGTCAGGAGCTTTCTCAAAAGCTTCAACATTATAGTGTTATCACTGCGAAGTCCTTGGTTCAAAAGCCTAAAGGTCCAGGTGCTTGCACTATACCTTGAACCAGTAGAGATATGGAGTTCATGAGGGCACTATGTCATATAGGTGCCACCATAAATTTGATACCCCTTGAAATCTAAAAGACACTTGGATTGGGAGCCTCTACTCCAACTAGCATGCGATTATTGATGGCGGATCGCATGGTGAAGAAGGCTATAGGGATACTTTATAATTTGTTAGTAAAAGTGAAAAAATTCATATTACCTACAGACTTCATGATCCTTGGTTGTGAAATTGATTTTGAAGTTCCTATTATCTTGGCAAGGCCTTTCTTAGCTACTGGACGCACCTCGATAGATATGGAGAAAGGCCTACTTAAGTTTAGACTTAGGAAAGATGAGTTCGTGTTCAATATGTGTCAGCAAGAAAGGAAAAACAATGATGTTAGAGTGGTTATTTTGTTGAGACGATTGATTATGCTGAGCTAAAAGTACCAGTTGAAGTATAATTAGGTGTTGACACTTTGTAGGTAGTGTTGATGAACTTCGACAGTGATGGTATCCTAGAATATGAGGAGATAGTAAATGCTCTAAGGGCGTTTTATGGTCCTAGGAGCCAAACTAAGCTAGAGCTGGATTTGCAGAATCAGGAGTCACCGCCCACAAAGCCCTCCATAGAAGACCAATCGGTGTTAGAATTAAGGGCCTTCAGTATATCTGAGATATGAATTTTTGGGAGCCAACAACACTTTGCCGGTAATATTAGCTACAGAGTTGAATGATAAGCAAGCGTATGCCCTTGTAATGGTGCTTAAAAAATTCAAGAAAGCCATTGGATGGACGATTGCAGACACCATTGGTATCCCTCCTTGGGTGTGTACACACAAAATCTAGTTGGTCAAGGACTATAAGATGAGAATTGAGTGCCAAAGGTGCCTTAACTCTCCTATGCAAGAAGTTGTGCCCAAAGAGATCATTAAATGGTTGGATACAAGAGTAATCTACCTGATCATAGATAGTGAATGGGTGAGCTCGATGTAGTACATTCCAAAGAAGGGGGTATCACGGTGGCACCTAATTCCAACAATGAGTTGATTCCAATGCAGCCAGTCATAAGATAGAGGCATATATAGATTACAAAAAGCTCAATGCCTCGACAGAGAAAGATCAGTTTCCTATGCCATTTATGGATCAGATGCTGGATCGACTAACTAGAAAGGTGTGGTACTGCTTTCTTGATAGGTATTCAGACTCCAATCAAATCATTATCGCTCTAGAGGATCAACATAAGAACACATTTACATGCCCCTATTGTACCTTCGCATCAAGAGGATGACATTCGGGTTGTGTAATGCCCCAGCAGCATTCCAGAGATAGATGATGTCCATTTTCTCAAACATGGTGGAGAACACTATTGAAGTCTTCATGGATGAATTTAGTGTGGTTGGAAACTCATTTGAGGATAGTTTGAAGCACCAACTTGATGTTTTGCAAAGATGCGAATAGAGCCATCTAGTACTAAATTTGGAAAAGTGTCACTTTATGGTGAAAGAAGGAATTGTGTTAGGGCATAGGTTATCCAGCAAAGGCATTGAGGTTGACAAAGCTAAAGTGGAGGTGATTAAGAAGCTCCCACCACCCATCTCAGTAAAGGGTGTGAGTAATTTCTTAGGGCATGCAAGATTCTATCAGAGCTTCATAAAAGACTTCTCTAAAATTGGACACCAATAGTACAAACTATTGGAAAAAGATGCTAAGTTCTTGTTTGATGATGCATGTCTTAAAGCCTTTGAAGAGTTAAAGAAGAGATTAATCTCAGCTCCAATCATTGTGGCTCCAGACTAGTCCAACCCCTTCGAGATCATGTGTTATAAAAGTGGAGTCAATTTAGGTGTGGTATTTGCACAGCACAAGAAGAATATATTACATCCCATATACTATGCCAACAAAGCCCTAAATATAGCTTAGAAAAATTACACCATCACAGAACAAGAGTTACTCGCATTGTTCTTTGCATTCGAAAAGTTTAGGTCATATTAGTTAGGCTCCAAGTAGTGGTGCATACAAACCACTCAACACTTAAATATTTGATGGCTAAGAAGGATGCAAATCCAATTTTTATGAGATGTTTACTTCTCTTGCAAAAGTTCGACTTTGATGTCATTGATAGAAAACGACAGAGAATCAAGTTTCTAATCACATCTCTAGATTAGAAGATGGGGAAATGATAAAATTTGATGATGGATTAGAGATAAATGATTCCTTTCCCGATGAGGGAGTGTTGGTTGCATCTCATGATCTGATACCTTGGTTTGCAAATTATGCAAACTAATTGGTGTGTGATATCGTACCACCTGATCAGAACATGCATCATGGTCAAAAGTTTATGTCTGATGTGAGGAAGTTCTTCTTGTATGACCCATACATGTTCCATGCATATGCTGATGGGATTATTCATCACTATGTTCTTGAGATTGAGATGATGAGTATCCTTAAGGCTTGCCACTCGTCATTGGTGGGTAGATACAATAGTGGGATTTGAAAAGGCCATAAGATCTTACAATCTAGGTATTATTGGCCCACCATCAACCAAGACTCACATGACTATGCCAAAGCTTATGACATGCCAAAGAGAAGGTGGGTTTTTTCACAAGTATGAGCTCCCTCTAACCCCTATTATGGTGATTGAGTTATTTGATGTATGGGGATAGATTTCACGGGCCTATTTGTTAGCTCACATGGAAACAAGTACATCCTAGTTCCTGTGTATTATATGTCGAAGTGGGTGGAGACCATGGCTTTACCCAACAATCAGGGCAAAAGTATTATAGTATTTCTGAATAATAACATCTTCTCAAGGTTTCGCACCCCTCGAGCAATTATTAGTGATGGAGGTTCTCACTTTTGCAGTAGCCTTTTTAAAGCCCTTCTTGAAAAGTATGGAGTGAAACATTGGGTGGTGACACCTTATCATCCTCAGACAAGCGGGCAGGTAGAGGTGTCCAATAAGGAAATTAAACAAATTCTATCCAAGACTATGAATGCAAATCAGACAGATTAGACATAGAAGTTGGATGACGCACTATGGGTATACTGGACAACATTCAAGACTCCTATAGGAATGTATCCCTACCAATATATCTTTAGGAAAACATGTCACTTGCCAATGGAGCTTGAGCATAAAGCAATATGGGCACTGAAGAAATTGAATCTGGATTGGACTGATGTAGCAAACTCTAGGCTGAGCCAACTCAATGGGCTTGATGAGTTTTGGTTAAAGGTATATGAGAGCTCAGCCTTGTACAAACAAAGAATAAAGTTGTAGCATGACCACCGCAAAGAGAATCGGTAATTTGCATAAGGGGACTTGGTGCTTCTCTATAATTCAAGACAGAAGTTGTTTCCTTGGAAGCTCAAATCTAGATGGTTGGGACCCTATCGAGTAGCTCGCGTCTTTAATCATGGGGCCATTTAATTAAGGAGACAAAATAGAGAAACTTCCAAAGTAATAGCCGACGAGTTAAGCCATACCTTGGAAATGTGGAAGACATAAATATGGTGGAGGAATGGGATCTTGAGGAAGTCTGAAGTACTCAAGCTATCTACATCATGTTGCCACAATAAATCAGGCACTGCTTGGGAGGCAACCCATGGTGGACCATGGCACTTGGGTGCCCAAGTATGTTTTCTTTACCCCTTATGTTATATTTTGTTTTGATTTTGTGCATTGGGGGCAATGCATATCTTTTTAGATGGGGTGTGGGTAGTTATGGGCCTCAGTGAAGTATAAGTAGCTTGGGCCCATAACTACCCTGATTTTTATCCTAAAGTTTTCTTACTTGTGTTCTTTTTCCCTATGGATATATATTTTCTGTTGAACTAGCATGTTTAGCATGTTTAGATAATATTTGTAGCATATACTACTAATATTTATGGCATATAACACGTTTTCATGTTTTTGTTTGAAAAAATGATACCCACAAAAAAATTTTCTTTAAGTAGTTAAATACTAACCATTCATGTTTAGGTGTGTGATAATATACGTTATAATAAGTGAAGGTACATTGACATAGAAAGCATGATTTGTGAGTTTTTTTATTGATAATGTATGCAATGTCATGTGAGTGTGAGCATAATTTGATAAATTTATGTATTATGTGCTAATTCAGAACTTGCACTGCTACTCTAAGTTAGATTGTAGATTAATTGGTTAGGAAATATTTTAGATCATTGTTCTTAAGTAGTCTATTTTAGCCTAAAAATAACCAACCAAATTGATGATATAGCTCTTGTTCCCAATGTTTATGTAACTACCCCAAAAAAGTACCCGAAAATATGCCTCGAGAATGTTTGGAATCTTGATTTTCATATATCTAAAAGTATGTCCATTACTTCAAAAAATTGACTTCATATTCTTGTTCATGGGGTCAAATTGAGTGGGTAATGGGTCTAAACTGAGTTTTAGAGCAACCGTATCAAAAGTCAAAAATAGCAAAAAAGGAAATTTAGGAGGGTCAAATTGGAAGGGACATATCTCCTAGCACACAAAGCATTGATTGTCCGATGACCTACCAACTTAAATCTCTTTGAATTTGCTTTCGAACGCACTTAGTTTCACCTCATTTCGAGTTCAGATGAAGGATTTATGCCCATTTTCATAAAACTCGTTAGTGTAGAAAATACAGATTCTAGTGAAGTTTCCGCGTCACCTCCACGATGCGCGCCTGTTCTTTTTGGTGCCAGTTTTTATTTTTTTGGTCCAAGACTTATAAGTCTTGGGCCTAAGGGTTCCCACACTTGAAAATACATATCTTTAGCATAATTTGACCGTCATATAACCCTAAACATTCTCCAATACTCACTCAAACACTTAGACTCATATTTCACCCAAAATTGAAGTTCCAAATTCAAGACCAATCTTAAGGATCTCATTCAAGCTTCAAGTCTCCATTTGCAATCTTATTCAAAGGTTCTCAAAAGTCAAGGCATGTAGTGTTGAACCATTAGGTCCTTTCACCCATGGTGTCTAAGCCTCCTTTTTACTAATATTGCATGATTTAAAGTTGATTTTACATGTTGGTCTTATGTATTAATAAATTTACTGTACAGTAATTTTAGTTCATAAAAGTATGGTTGTTTAAGCATGTTTTGAACTCTACATCTTAGATCTAATGTTGGATTTGATGAGGGGTTATGATGCGAATGTTATGGGGGTGTTGCAAGGTGTTGATTGATGGATTCACAATAGATTTTCTTGCATGATTGCATATCTAAAGTACATGGTCTTTTACCCCTATTACGTACCCCCTAGGTGTTTGATAAAATATTTGGTTATAGTTTCTTGAGGAATTGAAGATTCAAAGCATGAGCCATGACATGAATGATGTTATGATGATGAAATAAGCATATGTATATGATTTTTCCTATATGAAGTATTGCATTAGAGCTTATGATAAACCCTATATAAAGTATTGCATTAGACCATGCTCAATCTGGGGGTTCAAAAACCCGTGTAACTGAGGGAATGGTTCATACTTCTCCGCTTAGTGATAGAGTGGTATCATCACTAGCCTAGATAGGGGTTTATACTCATCAACTGAGATGAGGGTTCATACTAATCCACCTAGGTGATGGGGTGGAATTATCACCAATCGAGATGAGGGTTAGTACTCATCCACCTAAGTGATGGGGAGGCATCATCACTAACCTACCAAAGGTTTGTACATTAGGAAATCTAGCTTGGTCTATTCTTCACATATGATATCTTATATGAGCATGAGTTAGTGAAATCATGTTTTACTTATGTATTGATAATATATGTCATATTGCTATATTGTGCCTACTGCCTATTGTTATACATTTTGATTATGATGCTTATCACTTGTTGCATTGCATCTGACATACTTAACACATTCAAACGTGCTAATGCATACTCTTGCCTACATGATATCAACATGTCGGGACCGGGGCTCCTATTGATTCTTCTTATGGCTAGATGGATTGTTCAATTTAGCCTTTGGTAAGTCCTCCATTCTGGGGACAAGGACTATTCTCTCACACAACGTATTAAGATTCTCTGTACTTTATCATATACTTATGACTATGAGGGTGAGCTGGGTTATATGCCTTGACCCCTGCTATTATCTATGTATTAGAGGTATTGTTGCACAAAGTTGTGTATTTATGTTATGAGTTGATTTTATTATCTCTTGACTCTATGTTACGATAAGTTCTCCCTTAGTCCCTTTTGCCCTTATTTCCATTCTTCAAATATCATTTAATTGCTTCTACGACCAAGGATGTGTAATGATATTCTATGAGGCTTGTTTGGGATTCCTTCGAGTTTCCCATTCGCTAGTTACATATAGGCCCTAGTCTTAGGTCATGACGAAGATGGTATCAGAATAATAGGTTGATAGATGCTCGGAGTCCAACACAGCACGCCGATTAGAGTCTTATTCATGGTTGTGTAATATACCACAACTATGAGTAGGAGGCTATGAGATATTTTGGAAAATATTTCCCTTCTTCATGGTCTATGTTGTGCTTTAGAAGCGAGATAAGGCCTTCCCTTCTAGTGAATGTTCTTTGCTATTTTAGTTGATCATGTTGCTACAAGGAGGAATATAAAGGAAGGTAAGTAAGGTTTGATTTTAAGGGATCCGAGTTTCACTATTTCGTCTCTACTTTTTTGTTGATGGTGGGGCTTTTTGTGTGCCCAAGTGGTTTTGTGGATCTTTGGTGTCTATTCCCTTGGTTGGGTATATTGTTGCTAAAAACTTCATATATGTTTATTCGGGTTTGTATTACATTAGGTCTTGCTTTCTGTCTTGTTGGATTTGATATGGTAGATTTTGACGCTATACTTGGAATAGAATAGTTGCATGCATGTTATGTCTCCATGGATGGTGGGACCCATAGTGTTAGAATTCGACTCCCTAATGAACACATCTTTGAGTTAAAGTTGTCAAGTGGTAGCAAAGGAGGTAGGTCCATTCTTGACTTAAGGTACATTTTGTCTCTAAGGGGTTAAATTTGTTATCATGTGAGAAATGGAGGTGTTGAACCTAAGTTGTTTTGTGTCTAAAATTTTTGGTGGTGGTAGATGAGGCCTGGAACGTCCTTTCTGACATTTTAAATTTTGGGGTAGTATCCTTGGGTTTGACTAGTACACTGTGTATGCCTATAATTCTCATGAGTAAGATCTTTAGTCCCCACTTTAATAGATTTATGGTGGTTTTGGTGATGATAATATGGTTCATTCTCTTAGGAGGCAGTGCATGTGAGTCATTTTAGGGTAGTGCTACAAGTTTAAGGAAGAAGGTTGGGTGTTATTAGGAGAGATGGAAATTTTGGTTGTAAGAGGTTGCCTTCCTAGGTTGTGTATTGCCGAGTGATGGTATTAAATTGGACCTTAGTAAGATGAAGGTGACTAGAGATTAGCCTAGACCTTTGACTTCATCGGATATTAGGAGCCTCTTGGGTGTAGTGGGCTATTATCAAAAATTCTGAGTAGGTTCTCTTCTATTGTTGATCCTGTGACTTAGTCGGCCCTAAGTAAGACCATATTGCGACCAATGTGTTGAGTATGCTGATTTAGAATTCTGGGAATTGCGATTTCTAGTGTTATCCTTGGTGCTAGTAGGATTTATATGTATGAGGGTTGATCGTTGATCCCTTCCAATCAAGCAGACCTAAAATTATTTTCAATAGAATCGACATGGATTTTACTTATTTTAATTTGGAATTTAAATATTATGATTCATAAAATTCTATTAATGCATCGATAGTGTTTATTTGATGATTTTAATGTGATTTAAATGGTTATATGAGGATATACTTTGGGTTTATGGAGTTATAAGTATGCATGTTCCCCTTTTGAAATTATTTACGCATGCGAGATTACACTATGGATTTAAACATGAAATTAATTTCGTTTTCACTTCAACTTCATAAATATTGATTTTTAAATTGAGCCTTAATTACCCATGTTATTTCCTTATTGTTCATAGCATATGCATTCATGTACACAAATTATTTTGAAAAAAATTATGTTATGGGTAAGCCCAATTTCGTTTATGGTATGATTTTGATAAAAGGTTGGTTATGACAATATTGTGATCACATATATGTCTTTGATTTTGTCCGTTTAAGCATTTTGGGTGCTTCTACCATTTTGTATATGAGTGGGCTATTCCGATGCATGAGTATTATGACTACGAAATTATGATTTTGGCATTTGAACCAAAGTATGAATTATGATAAATTATTTTGTCTTTTAAGACCAATTGGGCATTGAAATGATTTGAAAAAATGACTATTGCCTCTTTGAATGTATGTACATGCATATTATAAGTATTCTTGTGGGATGACGGCCTAGTTTGATGGGTCGGGGGTTTTAGGTTAGCTGGACTACTTCCATAGCATGGTTCCAATGAGTGTAGAACTCGTAAGGTTGTAATATGATGACTAAGGATGGCCGATCTATTTAGTCAACTATAATGAGTTAGTCACTTCTCTAAGGTTGATTTGGGGGTCCGGGTTTTTTCCTCAAGTATGGAGGAGGATAGGTGATATACCTAAGTGTCCTTTTGAGCTAGGACCGGTCATTTTGAATATTGGTGGAGTTATTTGGTTGGCTTATGCGTTACTTTTGTATATTGGGGATTATGAATAAGGTCTTAGAACCCTACCTTGGAATGTTTATGGTAGTCTCTAGTGATGAGGTATTGATTTGTTTAGAGACTGTGAATCATTTGGGGGTAGTATTGCAAGTCTTGAGAGATGAAAAGTTGTTTGCTAATTGTGATAGTTCTGAGTTGCAGGTAATAAAAAAGTGGTTAGAACTCCTTAAGGATTATGATATGAGTGTGCATTAAGTTCCTGGCTGAGGCTAGTGATGTGGTTGACGTTCAAAATAGGGTGCCTATGGGTAGCCTAGAATTATGGTGATGGTGATAAGGAGGTTACTAGTGGGGCCCCTTGGTTGGCTAGATTGGAAGTTAGGTTGAGGGAAGTTGAGAATGGTAGTGTAGAGTTTTGGTGGTTCCAAATCTTCTTTAGTTGAAGAGGTCTAGTTTAAGCAAGGCCTTGATTCAAACTTATTAGAGTTAGAAGCCTTAGGTGGAAAAAATGTTAGAGTGGAGGTTGTCCCCCAAGGGGGAGATGTTGGTCCATGGTACCAAGTGGTTAGATGTGTTTAAGATTGGCAATCGGGTTAAGGTTTGTGGGCCCTTATAGGGTTTGAAGAAGAAATTGGAGAGGTGGCATAAAGGTTGGAACTACCTAGGTTCATGAGTATAGCAAGCCCTTATAGTAGGCATTATATGTCTCCAGTTGGATGGTTTGGAGTGTGAGAAATGGCATTGTTAAATCAATCTGGATGTTTTACTCATGAGGAGTGAGGTTTGTTTTTGTAAGGAGGGAGTCAAGTTAATGGTTTGTGAGTCCTTATAGGGTGTAGAGGGAGGTTGGTAAAGATTGCTTATAGTTTGGGGATTGCCTTTGGGTGTAGATATTGGTTCATCCAGTTCTTCATACTTCTATGTTGAAAGGATGTGTTGCTAACTCTAGTGTTATAGAACACTTTGAGGTTGCGGGTCTTATGGAGGGTAAGTTGGCCTAGGAGAAGGTCCCAGTGGAGGTGCTGGATGGATGAGTGGTGAAGTTGATTGATGATGATGTTGTGTTCTTCAAGGCCCGTTAGAAAAGTCATCTATTCATATGTGTCTCTCGGGGAGCTGGTGTTTATGACTACTCTTTTCAGGTATGTTTCTTTTACATTCGTGGATGAATGTTCCTAAGGGGAAGATATTGTAACGACCCCCAAAAAAGTGCCTGAAAATTTGCATCAAAAATGCCTAGAATCTTAATTTCAATATATCTAAAAATTCGTAACATCTGACTTCAAATTCTTGTTTAGGGGTCAAATTGAGTGGGAAATGGATCTACCTCAAATTTTAGAACAACTGTATCAAAATCCAAAAATCGCAAAAAATGCAATTTAGGAGAGTCAACTTTGAATGGGAGCCTATTTTTGTCAAAAACACAATCGGATGAAGGATTTATGCCCATTTTCATAGAACTCATTTGTGCAGAGAATGCAAATTCTAGTGGAGTTTTCAAGTCAACTCCGCAACGCGCCACTATTGTTTTTGGGTGACAGATTTCATTTTTTTGGTCCAAGACTTATAAATCTTGGGCCTAAGGGTTCCCACACTTGAAAATACATATACTTAGCTTTATTTTACCCTCATATCACCTTAAACATTTCCTAATACTCACTCAAACACTTAAACTCATATTTTACCCTAGATTCAAGTCCCAATCTCAAGACCAATCTTAAGGATCTCATTCAAGCTTCAAGTCTCCATTTCCAATCTTCTTCAAGGGTTCTCAAAAGTCAAGGTATGTGGTGTTGAACTTTTGGGTCCTTTCACATATGGTGCCTAAGCCTCCTTTTTACTAATATTGCATAATTTAAAGTTAATTTTACATATGGGTCTTGTATAATAAGAATTTTACTGCACGTTAATTTTAGTTCATGAAAGTATGGTTGTTTTAGCATGTTTTGATCTCTAGATCTTGGATCTAATATTGGATTTGATTTGGGGTTTT
>JAOTQJ010149523.1:21673-32556 GCA_025642045.1 Solanum sejunctum
TTCATGAAAGTATGGTTGTTTTAGCATGTTTTGATCTCTAGATCTTGGATCTAATATTGGATTTGATTTGGGGTTTTGATGTGAATGTATTGGGAGTGTTGCATGGTGTTGATTGATTACTTCACAACATATTTTGTTCCATGATTTCATCTCTAAATTGCATGGTCTTTTACCCCTATTACACACCCCAAAAATGTTTGATAAAATATCCGGTTATGGTTTCTTGAGGAATTGAATGTCCAAAGCATGAGATATGATATGAATGATGTTATGATGATGAAATGAGCTTATGTATACGATATTCCTATATGAAGTATTGCATTAGAGATTATGATAAATCTATATAAAGTGTTTTACTAGATCATGCCCAATTCGGAGGAGGGGGGTCAAGAACCCGGGCAACCTAGGGAAGGGTTCGTACTTCTCCACCTAGTGATAGGGAGGCATCATCACTAACCTAGATGGGGGTTTATACTCATCAATTGAGATGAGGGTTTGTACTCATCCACCTAGGTGATGGGGATCCATTATCACCAAACTAGATGAGGGTTAGTACTTATCCACCTAAGTGATAGCGTGGCATCATCACTAACCTACCAAAGGGTTGTACATTTGAAAATCTAGCCTGGTATATTCTTCACATATGATATCTTATATGAGCGTGAGTTATTGAAAGCATGTTTTACTTATACATTGATTATACATGTCATATTGCTATATTATGCCTATTACCTATTATTATGCATTTTGATTATGATGCTTATCTCTTGTTGCATTAAAACCCACATACTTAGTACATTCAAATATACTAGTGCATACTCTTGCCTACATGATATCAATTGTAGGGAACGGGACTCCTATTGATTCTTCTTGTGGTTAGATGGATTGTTCAAGTTAGCCTTTAGTGAGTCCTTCATTCTAGGGACAAGGACTATTCTCTCACACTATGTATTAAGATTCTCTTTACTTTATCATATACTTATGACTACAACGGTAAGCCTGATTATATGTCTTGGCCCCCGCCATTATCTATATACTAGAGGTGTTGGACAAAGTTATGTATTTATGCTATGAGCTAATTCTATTATCTTTTGACTCTATATTATTACAAGTTCTCCCTTAGTCCATTTTGCCCTTATTTCCATTCTTCAGATGTCATTTAATTGCTTCCACAACTAAGGATGTGTCATGATATGCTATCAGGCTTGTTTTGGGGTTCCTTTCGATTTCTCATTTGCCGGTCACGTCCAGGCCCTAGGCTTGGGTCGTGACAGTTTGAGCCTAATGAGTACCTATTCTTTGAATACACCTAATTAACCTAGCATTGTCTAGTGAAAAATCCTGAAATTCGCCGTGGTCTTTCCTTGAACATTGTGTACCTTGACTGAGGAAAAAAGACTAAGTTGAGGGTGGCTACCAAAAGTGGCCTCGGTCCCGAGAATAGATATTGTGCACTTTAGCACGGGCTAAAAACCTAAGTTGAGGATGGATGGTGTAAGGGTAAAGCACAAAAATAAGGGGGTGAGTTAGGAATACAGTGAAAATGGAGAAAAATCTTGTACTAGGTGCAAGAAAAATAAGTGATGCCTTATATGTGAGCTAAAAAGCAAAGTGAAGGGTAAAAATAAGGCAAAAAGCTGAAAATGAAAAGAAAGCACCCAGAAAAGCTTGAAATAGGAAGAGGGGAGAATAAGGTGAAAGTAACAGAGTTGGTGGGGCAAAAGTGTAGAAAAACCCAGTTTTAAGGAGGGCCTTTAGTGATTATTTTCCAAAATATCATACCAAAGCGCCTAAGCCTAAGTAACAAGCCTAGAAAGTCCTAAAGTGATCCTTGTCTAGTTAGTTGAAGTTCTAATTCATGAGTATAGGGGCAAGCCTATGGTATTAGTCATCATGCATAGGGATGGCAATGGGGTGGGATGGGGAAAGAGAGGTTTGAGCTATGCGGGATGGGACAAGGCGAGTTTTGAGCTAGGCGGGTACGTGGCAGGTTGAAACAACAACTTTTAAGACTAATGTGGCGTGTGGTGGGTTGTGGATTTAAGAAATCAAATAGAAATTTGAAGAAATTAAATTTCTGTAATAAGTAAAAATCAAAGATATAAACTTTTTATATTAAAAATTAACTTTAATTTTATTTTTTTCTAAAATTTAAACTAGATGTATCTGGTAAATTGGTAGTTATTAAAATACTAATTAGAAACTTTTAAGTAATAATTAAGAAATAATTGGTAAAATATCAATTAAAAAAAATTATTAGTTGATGAGACATTAATTAACGGAAAAACTAGATTCAATTAAAAAGTAAAAGAACTTTAAAATTTAAATGAGGCAGGTTAATGCGAGGTAGGTCTAAGCAGGGCAGGGCAGGGTGGTTTAAAAAATTTGCGGGTTGAGTTCAACCCACCCTACACCCACCCCATTGTCATCCCTAATTATGCATGAATATCTTTTGTGAGAGTGAGTGTTTTAGCATAGTACAAGGTCAAATATAAATATATCATTGAGTGTCAAAATATTAGACTTCTTTCTGTGAGGGCACTTGGATTGCATTGTTAGCACTAGACTTGTTCAGTAATTTTGGATTGTGGATAATACCTTTGTTGGCATATTTTTTTGTCACATGCACCAATTTGCATTGGTTTGCTAAATAGCTACCTAATTTTTTTTTTGGACAAGTTGGTGTGAGTATCTGAGTTTTAGATTAATGTGGTATATGTCATTCAGTTGAGGTCTGTATATTACTATATTGTCTATATAAATTGAGTCTGTCACTTTAGGACAAGCAACAATTTTAAGTTGAGGGTGTTGATGTGCTACTAAAATACAACACTTTTAATGCTTGAAACTTAGGATTACAGGTCGGTAATGATTTTGGGGAAAGTTACAAAGTTGCTGCAGATTTGCTATTATACGAGACACCTTATGGGTCATAGATCATTTTACGCGCCATGGGGTGGTGTCGTAAGGAATTTCAGTAAGGGTCCAAGTTTCTAAAATAACTTCTACGAACATGTAGATGAGCCATAGAAGAATTTATGAGTCGTAGAAGAGGCTTCGTTCCATCAAGATCAAAGAAACAAGACTTTCTGAAGTTCATCAGATGAAATCCACTTTACGGGTCATAAACCATTTTACGAGTTGTAAAGGAGTGTCGTAAAGAAGAAGTCTAGCTTTCTAGCAACAATGTTTGAGACCCCAATTATAGGTCGTAAACTTCAATACGAGCCATAAAGTGATGTCATAAGTGTGCCGACTAATTCTTCTAAGTCATTTAGGATTTAAATTTTAAATATTATAAATAGGTCTTTTAGGTTATTTTCCATAAGTTCTCGCCAGTTTTGATTAGTTTTAGGTTAATACTCAAACCACTCAATATTTTGAGAGAGAAAATTATGAGAGAGTCCTTGAGAACACTTGCTGTTGAATTTGATCTTAAAGCTTGTGATTCTTATTCATACTAGATTGCTGGTTCTTAAATCTATTGTCTAAGTGCTTAATTATGTTTTCTTAATTCATAATCTTTTCATTTACACATAGTATGAGTAGCTAAATCCACAACTAAGGTTGTGGGAGTCATAAAGAACTAACCAAGTAAAATTGGATAATTCACAATTCTTGGAAGGTGTATATCCATGTATTAAATAACTCTCTTCATTTTGCTTATTTTCTGATGGTGGCCAACATTAGAACTCACCTAATATTACTAACTGGACTAAGGTATAAATGAATAGGAAAAGAGATTAACAAAAAGGATACGATTGATGTGTTCTTATCTAATCAACCGAACTGGGCCAAGGGGAGGTTGAACAGGGATTAATAGGTAATGGCTAGTAATGCACACTATGGAGATGGGCCAAGCCACATAATGGAATTCACCTCTCACCTTTGACCAAAAGTCTTGGTAAACTTAACTTACCATCTTGCAAGCTATACACTAGATAAGAATTAGGTTATCCGATGATACTGAGTTAGGAAATCATGGGAAACACAATACCCTAACAGCTCTATATTATTGATTTTCTCTTGTGATAGCTATTTAGTTTACTTTTATCATTGATTATTGTAAACCCCCCCCCCCTCCTTGGGGAATATAGTTTATTAATTACTCGGATTGCATACCGATGAATTTTTATGAGTCTAAGTATTCTTTGTGAGTTCGACCCTAACCTTGGTTAGATTATATATCTTGACAGTAACCGCTTTATCCTCTAAAAAGGATATGTAACTTGGGTGACATGAATAGGTTTTATAAATATTATTCAATTCTGGGTTCGTCATACTAAGTATAAAATATTTATGTTAATCTCATATCAGTAGTCATGCAACATTATAATTATCTCACATATTATCATAAGAACTTATAATAAATGTTGAAACTTGATAATTGGGTGATAGGGATTTCAAACTCAATTCTTATTCTTAATTCTGTCTCAAATAATTGAAAGGGTGTGTGAACGAATGTACATTTAAGTAAGTTTTACATACCTAGAAATAGAAGAACCAATCAAACTCCAATCAATCTTTGTGTACGAACTTGAAACACTCGCTCTTGTCCCTCTTCTAGTGCTTTCAACAAATCCCTAAGCATGACGAATGGTGAAAATACACTTGGATTTTTGTTTTAGGACATTATTTAAGTCTAAAACTACTAAGGATTGAGTTAAAAAGGAATTGGAATAAACAAAAATATCTTTCTTAAAAACTGCCGACAAATTCTACAAGACCACGTCTGTGGGCCATAGAACCTTTTATGGGCCATAGATGACCACTCATAGAAAAGGAGTCCAAAAGTTTGAGTTACTGGAGTTCATACTAAAATCCACGAAACCACTTCTACAATCTGTAAATACTTCTGCAGGTCATCTAATAACTCGTAACTCAAGATACTAAAAAATTTATTCTTGGATCACCAATTCACAAAACCGATCTACCATCCATAGAATATTTTATGGGTTGTATGTTATCTTGTACATTGGCCTCAAACTTAGAAAATTTCACGAAGTCATTTGGGGATTTATAAGGCCTCTTCTATGGGTCATAGATCCCTGTACAGGCTGTAAATAGCCCTCATCGATTCTTTTTCAGCAACTTCTCTTTGTCATTCTCTTAATTTTCTCTACGCATCTACCCAAACTAGGTGGAAGATAAATCTCCCTCTCATTGACATATTAGAATAGATGCTCGTGTTAAGTTCAGCTAGTACCTGAAACATGAATAATTACGCAACTTGGTTAGCCCCGCAAATCAAAACATGAAATGCAGAAAATAATTTAGATTGATTTGTAGAAGGGTCTATGAAAGTATCTTTATGGGCCGTAGTTAATACTACGAATTATAAAGACCTCTCGTAACATAGTGGTACCAGTAACTTTGCTTACTGAAAAGTCTACGAGATAAGGTACAACTTGTAAAATATTTTATAGGTCATAGACTGAGTCATAGAGGATACTAGTGTTTGAAATTATTCTAGAAAGGGATCTACAAATCTTTCTACTAGTCGCAAAGTGTTCTACAACGTAGAAGGTCTCATCTGATGAGTACTTAAAAACTTTAAGTTTCTGAAATCTTGTACGAGGGGCAATTACGACTTGTGGAATGTTCCACGTGCCGTAAAAGCCACAAGTAGATGAGAAATTTCAGTTACCTGTGTTTCTAAGTCCATCATAACAGACCCCCATACGACTTTTTCCATGATTTTCTCACAATATTAAAGCAAAATGTACACACCCACATGATTCTCATATGACAACCAATACACCAATATGCTATTCAAAATGTATACCCTATCAAAAATAAGTATACATGTTTCCCCAACTATTCTGACCACATATGAACAATTTTTCAACAAAATTACAAACCTATGTAATCACCTACCAATTTACACATAAGATCAATTCATCACACATGGTGGGTGATTTAATAGATGTCGAATATACTATTCAAATCATATAAACAAGGCAATGATACCCAATTCTGGCCTTAGATAATTACTCAAACGTGGGCAACCCAAATTCAATTATTAACATGCTAATTTCTAACATAGGTTTCATGTCTAAACTACCATTCCCAACATAATTTCCACTTTAATCATACAAACATAGGCAAATTAAGGGTTTGTAATTAACCAAAAACTTACCAACTTTTGTGAATAACTTGTAGAAGATAAAGGAGGTAAAGAGGAACAAAAACCCTAGGTCACTGGATATTCTTGCCGAAAAATGGGGGTATGACCACTGTCGATGCTCGAAATTACTTCGAGTTGGGGTTGGCTGGGTAATTTTCAAAATTAGCTTTGAAATGTGGTCAAAATAATTTGACCTCATTATTTATACTTTGATCGGATCAACTGAAATCTAATGGGCCTGGACTCTACGAAACATTGATCATGGATTGTAGAGAGTTTTATGACTCATGAACTATAGTTTTATAGAACATCCAAACCCTAGATTTTAGGACTGGGTTTCATGGACTAATCGACGAGTTGTAAAGTAAGTTATGACTCATAGAGATGGTTGTAGAACCCTTAACACTTAGAAAAATTTTAGGACACTTACCTTGGGTGCATAACCCCCTTTCACGACCCATAGTTTTATATATGGATAGTAAAGTTGGATCGTGGACTAGAGTGCACAACTTTTTGCTCACTGAAATTCTCTACAATATGGTGTAGGGGTCATAACGTATTTTACAACTAGTAGAGCCAGCCATAGAGATGCTTCCTTATGCTTTTCTCAGCCAAAAATGGCTGACTTAGCCTTGTACCTACATATTCTTCATAGAACACGTTGTTACCCTATAGCCCAGTGTGCAAACATTACAATCGAAATACAAGAAAATAAACTACATATAAGTCTAGAATTTGAAAATAAACCTATAGATACACTATTACATCAAAGACCTTGGGTTGCCTTCAAAGTAGTGCCTGATTTATTATCGCGACATGACTTGAACAGATTGGTTACTCAGACTTCACCAATTGCCTAAGATTCATTCTTCAAATCATCTAGCCACTTCATGGACTAATAGATATTGAATAAAACCTCTTCTTCGTACAATTTGAACTTGAGTTAATTGGCTTTCATATCCACTAGTGCTCGCCCAATATCCAAGAACGATCTTTCCAAGATGATTGAGACGTCAAAGTCAACTTCGCAATCTAGGATCATAAAGTTTGCGAGGAATATGAACTTCACCACTTTGACTAGCATGTTATATGTTATCCCTACAAGCTTCTTCACTGTGTTATCAACCATCAAAAATGGCATGCTCATCCGAGTAAGGAGCTCCTAATCCTAGCTTCTTAAAGACAGGAAGGGGCATGAAATTAATGCTGGCACCTAGAACACATAGCGCCCTTGTAAGCTCCACATCTCTAGTGGTGCAGGATATGGTGAAAGCACTGGGATCTTCTCACTTCTAGACCAAGGACCTTATAGCAATAGCACTGCAATGTTGAAGCTTTTAGGAGAGCTCCTGAATCATAATATAGTTCATAGTAACCAAGTCCTTCATGTACTTCACATACCCTGGCATCTTCTCGAATGACTTAATAAGAGGGATGTTGATGGAGAGTTTCCATCATGGAGAGGAACCACTTGAACTTGCCTTCCTCCTCTCTCTTTTTGATTCTTTGAAAGAAAGAAGGAGTCCTAGGAATGGGTTTCAACTTCTGTGGCACATCAGCAGCTTCGTTCATCCCAACCTTGCCACAATGATCTCTTATATCTGCATTCTAAGTTGCAAGTATCTCCTCTTAAATATCATCCTCATTAGCTGGCACCTAAGGATCAATGGTGCTCTTACCACCACGAGTAGTAACCGTCATACACTGCTCTTTATTTTTAGGATTTTGAACTATTTTACTAGGCAGTGTACCCATCTGACGCTAATTTAGTAGAGGTGACACTTGACCAAATTGTTGCTTAAGCTGCTCGATAGCCATAGAATGAGACTCAATTTTTTGATTAATGCTAGAAATCTCAAATTTCATACCCCTCAGAGTATTATCCTATGTCTCAGTTTTCTTCAATAGGTGATCAAACATCTTCTTAGTTCTTGAAATAATTACACCTATATCGCAGTTATGTCATGGCACATAAGGGCCATTTTTAAGCCATCTCTGCGACGCCAATCTAAATCTTTCTCTAGACCCCTATTCTGGTCAAAATAACCTCTACAATTGTCCTTAAAAGCTTCATCTCTATTGATGTTCCAACCTTGGTTTTCTGATTGGAGTCTTGGGTGTTAGCTCAAAAACCCCTATTTGATCCACAATAAAATATGTGTCCTCCTAATAGTAAGGTTCATTATAAATGGGTGCATGTGGAGGTTGATGAGGTACTACATTGACTTAGTCCTAGTTCTGTTTCATCATTATCACCATACTGTGTGAATTTGGGCAAGCTCTTGTATAATTTCTTCATTAATCTTTGCTTTCTCCAAACCGACACTAACAATGAATGAAGTTTTGGTAGATGCTCTATATATATGCCCCAATGCACGATTAGTCTTGACCACTCTCTATATCCTTTCTGCAATCCTTGTGAATGGCTGATCTAAGAACATGATCCCATGATAGTGTCAGCACAAGCCTAATTGTTCTCATCAAGGGCACTGTAGAAGATCTCTACCATGGCCTCATCAACTATCTTGTGGTCTAGGACACTCATCAAGCATTTGATGAACTGCTTCAAAGTAGTACCGATCAAATCACCAGAAAGTTGCTCAAAGTTGTTGATTTGATCTTTAAACTTGCGCTTCTTTGATCTAGGAAAGTACGTCCCCAAAAAGGCCTTTTGCAATTCACATATATGGTGATCGAAAACTCTGTAGGAGCTCAAATAGCCATAACATTGCATTGCCAGTAAGAGATAATGGGAAGACACGAAGTCCAAAGCATCTATAAATTGATTTTCTATTCCCATCACACTCTTGTAGATGGATATAACATTGTGTAGATGGTTGTGAGGATCCTATGATGGTAACTCCACAAGTAGACCATAGTTTTGCAGTATCTGAAGCAACTCACTCGATACTATAAACTTTGTGTCAGTCGATAGTGGTGGCAACGAAATAGCTCTAGTAACCTCCATAGCCATAGGATTTAGCCTAAATTGATTCCACTGATAAGCATTGTCATTGAAATCCAGAGGTTGTGGAGCAATGTCCTGAAGAGGAGGTGGATTCTCATGATCAAAATTCTTATTCTCGTTCCTATTCGTAGTTGTATTAGTTGCATTATCGGTATTCTCTTGGGACATTCTTCTTAATGTTTGGTGAATCTCTGGACAAGACAGAGTCAAGGGTCTTCCTCAACTTCGTGTGTTGGGCATACACTACACTTAACATCCTGCAAAGAAACAAAAACAACAAAAAATGTAAAATATGAAAAATAATGATTAATACCCAAATTAGTATGAATTAACTAAGTCTAGCCGTATTCCCCGGCAATGGCACCGAAACCTTGATGTTTCTCAAGTAACACCTTTTTTTAATGATAAAGCAGTCATTGTCAAGAAATAGAACTTAACCAAGGATAGATTCAAACTAAGGGAATATAGAGACTCAAGAGAATTCAATGATTGTGATTCAAGTGATTAATTGACTTATTTCCCCAAAAGGGGGGGTTGCCAATAATAAATAGAAAACTAAAACTAACTAATACAAGAGTGAAATTAATATGGAGAGAAGCTAGGGTTTTGTGTTTCCCATGATTCCCCAACTCAGTATTGTTGGTTAACCTAATTGTTTTCTAGTGTTTAGCATGCAGGGCGATAAGTCAAGTTCACCAAGCCCTTGGGTCAAAAGTTAAAGGCGAATTCCCTATGTGACTTGGCCCATCTCCATAGTGTGCATTACTAACCCTTACCTATTATTCCCAACACAACCTCCCCTTAGCCCAGTTTCATTGATTAGATGAGAACAAATCAAGTGAATCCTGTTAGATAATCTATTTTCCCATTCATTACTACCTTGGTACAGTCAGTAACTCTAGGCGGGTTCTAATTTTGGCCACTATCAGAAAACATTCAAAACAAAGAGAGTTAATTAATACATGCATGCACACTTTCTAAGAATTATGAATTATCCATTTTTACCTTGTTAGTTCTTCAAGGTTCCCACAACCCTAGTTGTGGATTTATCTACTTGTGCTTTGTGTAGATGAAAGAATCATGAATTGGAATAAAATAATTAAACACTTACATAATTGAATTAAGAACAAGAAAACCTAACTTCAATGAGAATCACAAGATTAAAGATGAAAATAAATTGAAATGTTTTCAAAGACTCTCTAATGTAATCTCACTATTTTTTCCTCTAATTACTGAGTTCTTTGAGTAATGTGTGAAAACTTCTAAAAAATCACCTACAAAACCTATTTATAAGAAGTAAAATACAAGTCATAAACAAAGTAGGATAATTGGTTGGCCTGCCTCACGAAAGGGGTTTACGAGGCCATATTGCATTCACAGCCGTAATCAGAGTCTCATACAAAGCTGCTAAAAATTGGAATTCAAGTCTACAACGTATCAATACGACTCGTAAAGTAGTTTGCGACCGGTAATGAGGGTTTCATTTGATCAATCTTCAAAAAGTTCAAATTTCTTATTGTTAGACCTCGTAATTAATTCAACCAAAGTAATTGTTCAATTGGAAGAGTTTTGACGAACATGGCATAATTTAAATTAAGTTCGCGGTGCCTAATTATAATTGGAGCATATTATTTTTTTTTAATTTTTTTTTAGTTGGAGTCGGGAGTCCTCAATTGGATTAAAATAGAAAAGTTTGGGGACCTAATTGATTAATGGGCTAACTAGGAGCCCTTAGGGGCAATTTTTAAAGGTTTGGCTTCTATAAATACCCCTCTCTAGTTCAAAATG
>JAOTQJ010149533.1:0-11170 GCA_025642045.1 Solanum sejunctum
ATATGCCAAATTTTCTAAATGTGAATTTTGGCTAAAGTCAGTGGTATTCTTGAGTCATATTGTGTCTGATGAGGGAATAAGGGTTGATTCACAAAAGATAGAAGTTGTGATAGATTTTCAAAGACCCACAACACCCACGGAAGTTTGGACCTTCTTAGGCTTCACAGGTTATTACAGGAGGTTTGTTGAAGGTTTTTATTCTATTTTTGCACCTCTAAAAAAGTTGACACATAAGGTAACCAAGTTCCAATGGAATGATGCAGGTGAAAGTATCTTCCAAGAGTTGAAAAATAAGCTAACCTTTGCACCTGTGCTAGTAATTCCAGAAGGTACTAAGGGGTATGCAGTGTATTATGATGCTTCAGGAGTTGGCTTAGAGTGTGCATTGACACAGAATGGTAGGGTAATTGCTTATGCATCCAGGTAGCTATAACCATATGAGAAATTATCCAACACATGATCTTGAGCTAGCAACAGTTGTGTTTTCTTTGAAAATATTTGTTTGGAGTTCATGTTGACTTATATACTGATCATAAAAGCCTACAACATATCTTTAAATAGAAACATCTAAACTTGAGATAGCATAGATGGCTAGAGCTAATAAAGGATTATGACATTGACATACTATATAAAGGCAAATATGGTAGTCGATGCTCTGAGTCGTAAGGCAGTCATAAATACTAGTGATCAAGATGTGGCAAATCAAGGAATAGCGAAGAATCTAGGTCAGCTAGCCAATTTGGGGGTTCACCTTCTTGAAACTCTAAAGGAAGGGGTTAGTGTGCATAACGTTGCAGTCTTCATTGGTAATAGAAGTAAAAGAAAAACAATTCGAGGATCCTGTTCTATGATAACTGAATGAAAAGGTGAGTCAGGGTATGATAAAAGCCTTTGACCTTTCACATAATGTACTATACTACAGGAATAGATTATGTGTTCCTAATATTAATAGCTTGAGAAGGAGGATAACTGTAGAAGCCCATCATTCTCGATACTCCATCCACCCAGTGTGAACTAAGATGTACTGTGACCTGAAGGGAATATTTTGGTGGGGAGGCATAAAATAAGGACCTTACAGAATTTGTAGCTCAATGTCCAAATTGCCAACGAGTAAAAGTAAAACACCAAAAGCCAGGAGGTTACATGCGGTGTATAGAACTTCCAACATAGTAGTGGGATATGATTAATATGGATTTTGTTATAGGTTTGCCTCACTCATCTCAGAAGTTTGACTCCATATGGGTAATAGTTGATAGACTCACAAAGTCAGCACACATTTTACTAGTCAGGAGTGATTATATAGCTGAAGAATATGCCAAGCTATACCTAAAAGAGATAGTTAGGCTACATGGAGTCCCAATCTCCATTATATCTAACCAAGTAGCTCAATTCACTGCAAAGTTTTGGAAGTCCTTCCAAAGGAGTTTAGTAACACAAGTGAAATTGAGTATAACTTTGCACCCTCAAATAGATGGTCAAGTAGAATGCACCACTCAGACACTTGAAGATATGTTACGAGCTTGTGCATTAGACTTTAAAGGTAGTTGGGTGGACCTTTTGCCACTTATTGAGTTAGCCTATAACAATAGTTACCATGCGAGTATCAAAATGGCACCTTATGAAGCTTTGTATGGAAGGAAATGTAGATCACCAATTGGGTTGTTCGAAGTGGGTGAGACCACCTTACTTGGGCCAGATCTAGCATGCCTCAAATAACACAATCAGCAGAGGAGTCCAGTTCTAAGGAGGGCTCCAAGGATAGAGGAGATGCAAAGTCCTCAGTTGCACCATTTTCTTCATCAGTACCGTATGCTATTACTCACTGATAATGCATTGAGAGTATGGAGGCTATATTCATGGAGGGTGTACCGCTAAAGGAGCCGGGCAAGCCTACTTTTCTATATATAAGGAGCCTCAGGTCATTCCTGATGGTTTGAGCCATGTCACAAGTCTGCAGGCCACGATGATATGATATGAATTGATGTGGTTGACAGATTCACTTGCATGATATTCCCCAATTTTATTGAGGGAGTTTTACGCATCTTGCACAACCATGATTTAGTGTTGTCTTCCTGAGGTGAAGATGGCTTTTACTCAACCTAGATTAACATTAACACATGTGCGAGGTCAGTAGGTCAATATTTCTAAGGAGATGATCCATCGTATGCTTTTTTGTCCCTAATACCATGCCCCCAAATCTACAAAGAGTTTGACAACAGCTTGGGATAGGCCAAGAACTCATTGGTT
Source organism: Solanum sejunctum (assembly GCA_025642045.1). Lineage (NCBI taxonomy): Eukaryota > Viridiplantae > Streptophyta > Magnoliopsida > Solanales > Solanaceae > Solanum > Solanum sejunctum. The sequence goes on from JAOTQJ010149533.1 coordinate 2,248, forward strand.
ATGAATATCTAGTACATCAGACCTCACTTTTGAGATAGGTTATTATCACATTGTAAAGCAGGGTATGGAGCCTGCTTGGGTCACCACCCATACTGAGCCTATAGTGAAGGTCGACTTTGGTAGATAATATACTGTGTGGTATAGTTGCCAACCTCTTGGCTGGCTACAACATCATTTAGGCCCGAGTCACTGTAGAATAGATACTTGAGTCAGCACTGAAGAGGGTCACCTCCATTCCATTTCCTATTTTAATCTACAGACTCTGTATCGAGTCTAAGGTGATGATTTTGTACTAGCTAGACTAATAAGTTAAGGCCCAACATACTTTGGAGCCCAATATAACTAAGGTTGATATGAACCCGGTGGCAATTTGGCAAGCATAACCTCTACCACAGTCATAGATGTTTGCCAGTTGCCACCACCTGAGGGTTTGATAACTAGCTATACTACTACTACTACTTCTAGTACAGAGGAGATACCCCCGCAGACCGAGGCAGTCATAGAGAGGGATCCAACTACAGCTGCCACTACACAAGATGTTACAATTACATAGCTATCAGCAGCAGGCACGGTCTATGTGTCCGCCACTTTTGTCTAGGTCATGACGCTATGATTATCATGTGCTGAGGCCTAGTTCTCTCAGCACATTCAGTAGCTTAGTCCATGGGTTTGGCAGGCTATTGCAGACTCAAAGGAGTAGAGATGGACAGTTTTTATTTCTACTAATTAGGAGCGTGTTTCATCAGTGGATGCCCATATTGATGCTTTTGAGGAGTGGGTTTAGAAGAGATTGGCTGAGGCTCTACCTTTACATTTGTCAGCCATCTAGTAAGAGATCTAGAAGACTAGGTCTGACATGATATCATCACTTGCGATGCCAGTTACAACCCAGAGTTGACACCTCTAGAGCCATTATTTCATTTATTTAACTCCAAAAAGCCTACAAGCGCTTCCCATGAGAAGAGGTTCCTCGTAGAGCGTAATGAGCTAATGGAGAGTAATATATGTACAAAGCTCTCGGAGAATGAGGAGGAGGATATAGAGATAACCTTAAGGTACTAGGAGGAGATGAGGCTAGCTCATGAACATGATAGGGAGAATGGTATTGGACCCTCCAAACATAGTACTACAGCTGAGGAGACTACCTTATAGGAAAAGGGTGGCCAGATTGAGCCCGAGACTGGAGCTTAGGCGCCCAGGAATGTTTTTGACCCCTTATATTCTATTTTTGCTTAGTTTTGTGTATTTGGGACAATATATATCTTTTTCAATGTGGTGTGAGTAGTTATGGGTGTTAGTGAAGTCTGCATAGCTTATGATCCACAACTACCTTAAATTTTGATCACAAGGTTTTCTTGCCTATGTTCTTTCTCCTCGTGGATATTTATTTTTTGTTGAACCGACATATTTAGGATATTTCTTTTGACATATAGCATGTTTTTATATTTTAGTTTTTTAAAAAATAGTACCTACCAAAAATATTTTGATTAGTAGTTAAATAGGAAATATGAATGTTTAGGTGTTTGCAAATAACTGTAATGATAAACTGAGGGTAATTTTAGGTATAAAGCATAAGCTGTGAGTTTTCTCTTGATAATATGTGCAATGGCATATTAGTGCGAGCTTAGTTTGCTAGATTCATTTATTTTGTGCTAATTAAGTACCTGCCCTGTTAATTTAAGCTAGATTGTAGATTAAATGGATTAGAAAGCTATCTTAGGCTTTTGTTTTTTAGTTAGTCCACTTTAGCCTAAAATGATCAACCAAATGAAGTTTTATCCTTTGTTCCAAATATTTGAGCCTTTCATGTACTAATTCTTTCTAAAACACCTGATTAGTTTAGCCTTATCTAGTGAGGGACCTTAAAATTGGCCCTGATCTGTGCTTGAGCATTTGATCTTTGACTGAGGCAAAAAACCTAAGTTGAGGGTGGCTACCAAAAGTGACCCTGGTTTGGGGGAATAGATATTATGTCCTTCACTAAATGCTAAAACCTATGTTGAGGGTGAATGATGTAAAGGAGAAGTACAGAAATAAGAAGGTTAGTTAGAAAAGATGAGAGAAAGAAGAAAAGCATATACCGAGTGGAAGAAAAATGGAAGATGCCTTAGATTAAGCTAAAAAAAATGAAGTGTAAAAACAAGACAAAATCTAAAAATGAGAAGACAGCACCCGATAAACCTTGAATAAGGAAAAAGGGAGAATAAGATGAAAATAGTAGAGTTGATGGGGTAAAAGTGATGAAAAAAGTAGTTTCAAGGAGGGCCTTTAGTCACTATTTTTCAAAGCTCCTACGCCTATGTTACAAGCCTTTGTTCACTGAATAACAATTTGATCTTATTTTGGAAAGTTGGTATAGGTACATGAGTTTGAATTGTATGTGATGTATGCCATTGAGTTGAGGTCTGTGTGTTACTATATTGTCTATATAGATTGAGTCATTGTTTGAGGTCAAGCAATAATTTTAAGTTGAGGGTGTTGATGTGCTATCAAGATACAATACTTTTGATGCCTAAAACATAGGATTTTGTATGTTCGCAGTGCGACATTTATGGTTTTCATTTGTGTTTGGTGTTTTGTTTTGGAGGAAAGCAGGTTGGCATGACTTTGGTAGAAAATGGTAGAGTTTACAGTTTTTGGTGATTTACGAGACATTTTACGAGTCATAGAATAGTCTACGGGTTATAGAGGTAATTTTATGACAAATTGCAGTGAAGGGTGAGATCTGAAGTTCCAGTCTATTTTACCTCTATATAAGTTGTGAAACATTCTACGAGTCGTATAGATAGGTTTCGTGAAGATTTCTAGAGAGGGATGAGTTGAAGCAATTAAAGACTATTGGTTTGAAGTATGAGTCATAAATCAATTAATGAGTTCCTTAGATGGTTCGTAAATGAGAAGTCCCCAAGATCTCAAGAGCTGAATATGAGTCAACAATTATAACTCATAGAAGACACTATGAGTCATAAACACCTTCTGTAGAGTCCGCCGACTAGTTTTTCTATTTTGTAGGACTTAATTGTAGTTACTATAAATATTACTTTTTAGATTATTTTTCAGGACAGTACAGTAGAGAATGTCATCAGAAAGTACTTTTAGGGTTTAGTACTTGGAGAACTCAATACTTGGAGGAGAATACACTTGTGAATTAATTAGTTCTTACATATTATGATTTCAATCAGTATTAGATTTACTTTATTGTCAATTCAATTGGGTAAGTGTAATTATGTTTTCTCAATTCATAATTTCTTCATCTACCCATAGCATCAGTAGCTAAATCCACAACTAGGGTTGTGGGAACCATGAAGATATAACAAATTACACTCGGACATTTTGCAATTCTTGATTAGGTATTTGCATATATTAATCAATTCTCTTTGTTTGTACACTTTCTAGTTGTTGCCAACATTAGAACTTATCAAGTATTACCTTCCTGATCTAGGTGGTAATGAATAGAAAAAGAGATTGATTAATAGGATTTTATGATGTGTTCTCGTCTAATAAACCGAACTAGACCAAAGTGAGGTTGACTAGGACTATAGGTAATGGTTAGTATTGCACACTATGGAGATGGTCCAAGCCACATACTGAAATTCACCTCTCACCTGGACTAAAGAGTTTGGTGAACTTACATTACCATCCTACATGCTATACACATGATGTGAATTGGTTTACACAGTGATAATAAGTTGGAGAATCATGGGGAACACAATAACCTAGCTGCTCTCCATTATTGGTTGTCTCTTATGATAATTTGGTTTATTCTCTTGTTGAACATTGAAACCCCCCTGGGGAATTGAGTTGGTTAATTGCTTGAATTACATATTCATGAATTTCCTTAAGTCTATGTATTCCCTTGGGTTCGACCCTAATCTTGGTTAGGTTTATATCTTGCCAACAACTGCTTTAGCATCTAAAAAGAGGTGCAACTTAGGCAACATTATGTTCTAATGCTGGCCATCACTAAAACACATGCAAAACAAAGAGAGTTAATTTATACATGCATATACACCTTCCAACAATTATGAATTACCTAGTTTTACTTTATTACTTTATCATGGTTCCCGCAAACCTAGTTGTAGAGTTAGCTACACCTGCTATGTGCAGATGCAGAGATTATAAATTGAGAAGACATACTTGAATACTTACGCAAATAAAATTTAGAATGAGCAATCCAACTTCAACGAAAATCACAAGCTTCAAGACTGAATTAAACCACAAGTGTTCTCAAAGATTCTCCAATATGATCTTACAATTTTCTCTCTCATAATATTGAGCTCTCTCAGTGCTAACCAAAAACATATGAAAAATGACCTAAAAGACCTATTTATAATAATTAAATTCAAGTCCTAAATAAAATAGGAGAACTGATCAGCACACCATATGAAAGGTACTTTATGGCCCGTATTGACGTTTACGAAGCGTAATCAAGGTCTCATACTCAGCTGCTGAAATTTTGGACTTCTACTCTATGATACCCCTTTATGACTTATAAAGAAGTTTACGACCTGTACAGGGGGTTTCATCTAATGACATTATTGCAAGTCCAATTCTCTAATCCTCAGGATACAAATCCTCTTCTATGACTCGTAAACTCCTTTACAACTTATAAACTCCTCTACGACTTGTCTGCACGTTCAGAGAATGAACTTCTAAAATCAGTCCCTCAGTAGAAATCTTCATGAAACCTCCCTACAACCGATAGAATGGAAAAATGCATCAACTTCTATATCTTTCCCAAAAATTAAGGCCAACTCAAAATTATACAAACATAAATAGAAAAAAATCATAAGACCCACTAACATCGCATTGAGAATAGACAAAATTCCAAGTTTTAAGAATTAAAAGAGTTGTGTTTTGGAAGCACATAACCTAGGCAACCTCTTATACTTTTTTGTTTCTCCAAATTCTTTTACGGAACCTACCTTTTTATTTCATAACTTTTTAACTTGTCTATTCAGAAGAGCAATGGGTACTACCTCGCTTGTGAGATCTTTTATAACATGTACATCTTCTATAGGAGTGATATGAGATAGGATACCTATGCACTTTCAAGTCATAGAAACATGAAATACTGGATGAACACCAGAAATATAATGACCCCCAAAAGTGCCCAAAAACATGCCTCGGAATGGCAAAAATTTGAATTTTTATATATCTCAAAATCTTTTGTTATTTCGAAACTCGAATACATATTCTTGTTCAGGGGGCCCAAATTATGGGGGAAAAGGGTCTAACCACGATTTAAGAGCAAAGATTTAGCAATTATGAAATCTCAAGAATGCAATTTCCAGAGACGAATCCACATCGCAGAGAATGCAATTTCTATAGAGGAATACTTGTTGTTTCCATGATGCGCCATCTATGTTAAAATGGTGCCCATTTTTTTATTTCATCAAAAAAATTCAAAGCGTTGGGCCCAAGTATTCTCAAATGTATTTTTAGCTATACTTAGCAAAATTTCACCCTTATATCATCCTAAACATTTTTCAATACTCCCTAAAATACTTAGCCATATTTTCACTCCAAAATTTAAGTCTCAAAACCCTTATCTGGAACCAAGGATTTCCTTCAAGATTCAAGCCTCTATTTTCAATCTTCACTAAGAGCTTCTCCAAAGCTAATATAGATTTTATCTATTTGGTTCTTCCACCCATGGTGCCCTAATCTACTTTTTACTCAATTTGCATAATTTAAAGTTAATTTTACATATGGGTCTTGTATATGATTTGAGTTCATAAAAGTATGGTTGTTTTAGAATGTTTTGAGCTCTAGATCTTGGACCTAATGTTGGTGTTAATGAGGTTTTTTGATGTGAATGTCTTAGGGGTGTTGCAGGTTATTAATTGATGGTTTTACAAAAGATTTTCTTGCATGATTTCATCTATAAATTGCATGGTCTTTTATCCCCATTACACACCCACCCAAATGTTTTGATGATGAAATGAGAATATGTACCCTATAAATTCTATATAAAGTGTTGCATTAGACCATGCCCAATCCGGGGGGGGTTCTAAGAACCCGGATAACCAAAATAGAGGTTTGTACTAATTAATTGAGGGAAGGGTTAGTACTTATTCACCTAGTGATGGGGCGGCATCATCACTAATCAAGATGGTAGTTTGTACTCATCAACCGAGTGAAGGGTTAGTACTTAAGCACCTAAGTGATGGGTTGGAATCATCACTAACCTACAAAGGGGTTTGTACTTTGGAAATCTAATTTGGTCTATTCTACACATATGACATCTTATATGAGTGAGAGTTTCTTAAGCATATTTCACTTTAGCATTGGTCATACATGTCATATTGCTATATTGTGTCTATTATCTATTGTTATGCATTTTGATTATGATGTCTATTTCTTTTTGCATTGCATCCTATATACTTAGTACATTCAAATGTACTAACACATACTCTTGCCTACATGATATCACAATGTAGGAACTAGAGCCTAAGATGATCATCCTCCTCCTCCACGTGGCTAGTTTGGTGCTACTCAAGCTATTGGTGAGTCCTCCATTTTTGGGACATTGGTCTATGATTTCCCTTGCTTTGTTTTGTGACACTCTACTTTATGTTCTATCTTCACTATGAGGATGAGCCCGATTATCCTGTCTTGGCCCCTTCTCTTAACTTTTTACTTAAAGGGTTTTTTTGGTTAAGTTGTGTATCTATGATATGCACTTTGACTCTTTATCTCTTGATGATGATGTTTTGTAAGCTATACCTTAGCTCATTCACCCCTTACTCTTACTTTATATTGTTTTACATTGCTTCCGCAACCAATGATGTGTAATGATATGTTACGAGGCTTGCTTGGGGTTTCTTCAGATTCTCCATTCGTCGTGCCATGTCTGGGCACTAGGCTTCGGTCATGATAAACTTTGTATCAGAGCATTAGGTTGTTAAATCCACAGAGTCCAACACACCATATCGATTAGAGTCCTATTGATGGTTGTGAAGTGCTTCATGACTACAAATAGGAGGCTATGAGATATTTTAGGAAATATTTCCCTTTTTCATGTTATAAATCATTCTATAGAGTTGTGATAAATTTTCCCCCTAATGGTTGTTGTTTAATATGCCAGATCATGCCAAACACTAAAGAAAGACGGTCCTAAACTCTCGAGGAACAACCTATGAATGGTGAGCTTTGGGATGCTCTTATGAAGGCCAACCAAGTCAATCAAGAGGCCCAAGCCCCTCATGCTACTACCCCGGTAACTAAGCTAAGAGACTTTATGAGGATGAATCCTCTGGTTTTCTATGGGTCAAAGGTGGATGTAGATCGACAAGAGTTCATTGATGAGGTCTACAAAATCTAGAATATCATGTGTGTTAGGCCAAATGAAAAAGGTGAGATGGCGGCATACTAACTCAAAGGGGTAGCCTAAATTTGGAATGACCAATCAAATTGGGAGAAGGGAAATGGTTATGTGGTTCTTTGGGAAGAATTCTAATTGGCCTTCCTTAATTGGCTTTTCCCTCTTGAGCTTAGGGAAGCAAAGTTGGTATAGTTTATGAACTTCAAACAAGGTTCTATGAGTGGAAAGGAGTATTCAGTCACATTTGATCAACTTTCAATATATTCTCCTAACTTAGTGGCCGATCCTGATCAAGGATGAATTAATTTGTGATGGGGGTCTACGACTTGGTGAGTTAAAAATACCGGTCTACCTTGCTTATTGTTGACATGGACTTATCTTACTTGATGACTTATGTCGAGCAAATGGAGTAGGAAAGGTTAAAAAAGAGGAGGGGCCATAAGGCCATGAGGGCCCGTTTTGAGGGTAAGTTCCAAAAGGGTGCTAGATTTCTTCAAGGCCCAGGGCCTTCTCATACTACTAATAGGAGGTTTTCCAATGACTTCCCTAGGCCTCAAGGTGTTGGTTGTGTGGCTCCTATTTTTATGTGTCCTTGATTTGGGAAGAGTAATAATGGCCCATTTTTGAAGGTTTCTAATGTATATTTTTGTTGTGAGGAAGCTTGGTCACAAGAAGGTAGATTGCCCAAGAAACCGTGGCAAAGTCTAGAGTGCAAATGCTCTTCCATTAGGTAGAGGTGGTCCTCAAGATGGAACCCCAAGGCACAAGAAGTTTTATGCTCTACATGGAAGGCAAGGGTCGATGAGGTCTTTGATGCTTTTACTGGTATATTGAAAATCTTTGATATTGATGTATATTCTTTGATTGATCTGGGTGCCACTCTTTCCTTTGTTACCCCTTCTTTTGCTAAAAAGTTCCATGTTGTCCTTGAGATATTGCACGAGTCATATGAAGTGTCTATACCTATTGGTGCCTCCATTATTGCTAGGAAAGTTTATAGGGATTGTCCTATTTGTACTTTGCATAAGTTGTTGCTTTGTTATCTTGTTGAATCAGACATTGTAGAATTTGATGTCATTCTAGGGATGGATTAGTTACATGCATACTATGCTTCTACTAATTATAGAACCCGTAGGGTAAAGTTTCAATTTCCTAATGAACCCAACCTTGAATGGTAAAGTGAAAATGTGGTGGTCGAAGGTAGATTCATTTTATGCATTAAAGCCCATAAGTTGATTTTTAGGGGATGTTTGTATCATCTTGTGAGGGTTAAAGATGTGGAGTCCAAAGTCCCTTCTATAGAGTCAGTACCAGTTGTAAACAAGTTTCTTGATGTCTTCCTAAGTGACCTCCCTTGTGTCCTTCCCAAAAGGGAGATAGATTTTGGCATAGATCTCCTTCCTGATAATTAACCTATCTCCATTCCCCCTTACCATATAGCCCCGACGGAGTTGAAAGAGTTAAAATAGCAATTGAAAGATTTGTTGGAAAAGGGATCTATCCTATTCAATCACCATGGGGTGCACTAGTGATGTTTGTAAAGAATGAGGATGGGTCACTTAGAATATGCATTGACTACTGACAACTAAGTACGGT
>JAOTQJ010149533.1:14045-32555 GCA_025642045.1 Solanum sejunctum
GATATTCTAACGACCCCAAAAAGTGCCCAAAAACATGCCTTGGAATGCTGAAATATTAATTTCATATATATCTCAAAATCCATTTATTTTTTCAAGAATTCAACTTCATATTACTTTACAAGGAGTATAAATTAGGTGAAGGAGGCTCTAACACCGATTTAAGAGCAAAGCTTTAGCAATTATGAAATCTCAAGAATTCAATTTCTAGAGAGGAATCCGCGTCGCTTCCACGACGTGCCTCTTATTTAAAAAGGTGCCTATTTTTTTAGTTCATCCAATATTCTAAGTGTTGGGCCCAAGTGTTCCCAAAAGTATTTTTATCTATACTTAGCCAACTTTCACCCTTATATCATTCTAAATATTTTCCAATACTCGCCAATACATTTAGCCATATTTTAACTACAACATTCAAGTCTCAAAAACCTTATCCTAAACCAAGGATTTTCTTCAAGCTTCAAGCCTCCATTTTCAATCTTTACCACGAGCTTCACCAAGGCTAAGGTATGTAGCTTTTAGCTAGTGAGTTCTTTCCCATATGCTGCCTTAATCTCCTTTTTACTCAATTTGCATGACTTAAAAGTTTATTTACTTGTGGGTCTTGTATATTAAGAATTTTAGTGCACAGTGATTTGAGTTCATGAAAGTATAGTTGTTTTAGCATATTCTTGGCTCTAATGTTGGATTTGATGAGTGGTTTTGGTTTGAATATCTTGGGGGTGTTGCAAGGTATTGATTGATGGTTTAAGAAAAGATTTTCTTACATGATTTGATCTCTAATTTGCATGGTCTTTTACTCCCATTACACCCCCTATGTTTTTGAAAGCATGTCCGTCTATAGGTTCTTGTGGAATTGAAGTTCTAAAGCATGAGATATGATATGATTAATGCACTGGCCAGCTTCATGGACCTAATAGGGTCTTCACAGCCTACCTTGATTACTTTATTTTGATCTTCATTGATGATATTTTGATCTAGTCACATAGTAGGGAGGAGCATATAGGTCATTTGAGGGTTGTGTTACAAAGATTAAGGGAGGAGAAATTGTATGATAACTACTGAAAGTGTGAATTTTGGTTGAAGGAGGTTGCATCCATGGGTCATTTGGGTTTGGAGGATGGCATTATTGTAGATCCTAAAAGGATCGATGTGATTAGAAACTGGCCTAGTCCATTGACCCCATTGGACATTAGGAGTTTATTAGGTCTTGTGGGTTACTATAGAAGGTTTGTGAATGAGTTCTCCTCCATTGCTTCTTCTATGACAAAATTGACTCAAAAAAAGGTTAAGTTTCTGTGGACTGATAAATATGAGAGAAGCTTCAGACATTGAAAGATAAGCTTATGTCTGCTGCTATATTGTGACTATCGGATGTGTAGTGTATTATGATTCTTCTTGGGTTGGGTTGGGTTATGCGTTGATCCATGATTTTAAAGTCAGAGCGTATGCTTCTAGAAAACTCAAGGTACATCAAAGGAACTGCCCTACAAATGTTCTAGATTTAGCCACCATGATATTTGCATTAAAGATTTAGTGTCACTACTTCTATGGGGTGCATGTAGATGTGTTCATCGATCATAAATGCCTCCAATATATCTTTACCCAAAAGGATCTCAACATGAGGCAAAGGAGATGGTTAGATCTTCTGAAGGACTATGACATGAGTGTACATTACCATCCCGGGAAGGCAAATGTTGTGGGGATGCTCTAAGTCGGGTGTCTATATGTAGCCTAGCTCATTTTGATGGTGGTTATAGAGAGATGGCTAGGGAGGTGAATCAATTGGCTAGGTTGGGGTTTAGGTTGGAAGAGGTTGGTAATGATGGTCCATCCCAGTTCCACCAAAATGTCTATTAGTGGGGGGGATGAAGAGGGACATTGCCAAATTCATTTTTGGTTGCCATAGCTATCAACAAGTCAAAGGCAAACATCAAAGGTGAGGTGGCCTAACCTAAGACATAAAGATTCCCACTTGGAAGTAGGACGTGATTTATATGAATTTTGTCATTGGGTTGCCAAAGACTAGAAAAGGTTTTGATTCCAATCAGGTGGTGGATGATAAGATCATAAAATCGGCTCACTTTCTACTAGCTAACATCAAATATGGGTTGTACATCCATGACTTAGTGAGGTTACTTTGAGTCACTTTGTTCATCATATTGAATAGTGTTTTAGAATTCACTTCACACTTTTGGATGTCCTTTCAAAGGGGTCTTGGTACAAAAGTTCACCTTAGTACGTCCTTCCACTCTCAAATGGATGGACAAGTCAAAAGAACCATTCAAACCCCTAAACATATGCTTAGGGCATGTGTATTGGAGTTTACGGGTAGTTGGGATGACCATCTTCCTTTGATAGAGTTTGCCTACAACAATAGCTATCATGCTATCATTGGTATGGCTCTTTTTCGAGGCTCTTTATGGAAGACATTGTACATCACCGGTTGGTTAGTTTGACATAGCTGTGGTGGATTTATTGGAACCGGATATTGTTATGAAGGCTCTTGAGAAGGTTAGGATAATTAGGGAGAGGTTGAAAACAGCCTAAAGTCGTCAAAAATCCTATGTCGATGTATGGACAAGAGACCTTGAGTTTAAAGTAAGTGATTGGGTCTATTTGAATGTTTCTCCAACGTAAGGTGTAGTCCATTTTAGTAAAAAGGGGAAGTTGAGTCCATGATATGTTGGTAGTATGAAGTGATGAAGAGGGTTAGCAAGGTAGCTGAAGAGTTGAAGTTGCCTAGTTAAATGATTTGGTTCATTCGCTGTTCTATTTTCGATATTGAGAAAATGTATTGGTGACCCTAATGCTATTGTGCATCTTGATGTGGTGGGTGTTGTTGAGGATAACTTGACTTATGAGGAGGTTCCAATTTGGATTTTGGATAGAAAAGTTAAGAGATTGAGGAACAAGGAGGTGACATCTACTAAGGTCCTTTGGAGGAACTAACAAGTCAAAAGTACTACATGGGAGGCCAAAGCAGACACGCAAAAGTGGTATCATTATCTTTTCCACTCTACTCAAGCCTAAGGTACTAATTCTCTGTCTCCTATGTGATTTCAAGTCTTAAGTTTTGGTGTTATGCCATTGCATGCATTTGTGTTTATACGGGCAAGGTTTTATGGTAGTTTTGATGTTCATGCTAGGACTTTTCAATATCATATTTAGATACATTTGTTGTATCCATGTTAGGTTAAAATTTTCATGGTTACCTTGTATATGTTTCTTTGGCATTGGGGGCGAATGTTCCCAATAGGGATATATTGTGACACCTCATAACTTACTGCTGTTATATATCCATGTTTAAAGCCTCATTTGGTTAGATTGGAGGTGTATTAGGTTCATGGGAGACTCCTAGTACCTAAACGGGTTCAAGACTTCCCTAAACGTTGAGTTTTGGGTGATGGTTCATAAAAGGCTCAACCTTACACTAGTATAACTTTTAACACAATTAGGAATGGGTTGCCCACGACATTTGAAATGAAATCCATTTTAAGTTATCTTTATAACGCACTTGGTTTCACCTCCTTTTGAGGTCGGATGAAAGAGTTATGATCATTTTCGTGAGGCCCTCCTATGCAGTGTTGTCACACGAGCAGCTTGACGGCCAATGTGCCCTTCGACAGGCCGTATGGGTCACTTGGAGTTGGAAATGGACATTGTTGGCCTAATAAAGGTGACACAGCAATGGCATGGGCTGTGTGGCTTGCCACTGATCATGTGGAGGGGTCACAAGGTGTGGCAAGGAGGCTATTCGGACATGGGAAAAAATGTGGCTAACGATCGTGCCACGTAGTACCCTTGAAGTGCCATTTGAAGGCAGACAACTTATTTGACCGGTGTGTGAGATGTCTAGGACTCATTTTTCCAATCAATTGTTCTTCAACGGACTATCAAACAGACCGTGAAGCATCACACGACCGGTGAGGCCAGTCAAAGTGACGAGACATCAATTTTTGAAGTTTTCCCAACTTTCGTTTTTTTTCTAAGGCACCTGACATTGGAACTCCACACGAGAGTGCCACACAACTAGTCAAGTATCTAGTAAGATGACACTTTGGCAATTTTTCCATCCATTCACTAATGGCGTCTTCATAAATTTTAATTACTGTAATGCCCTTTTTAGACTTCCAATGGTATCTTAACTTTCCTAAAAGACCTAGACACTAATCGAAAAGATCAAACTCATTACTCTCATATAACATACACTCTTAATTCTCTCAAGAGGATCCACTAAGACCCCAATTCAACTTTAAAGAAGCCCAAGAACAAGATTGGATTCCAAGATCATTTCTGCGGCTCCATTCTTTCCAATCTCAATTCCAAGTAACTCTAGACCTAAGGTATGTGGGTTTGTTTCATTATTTCCTGTCACCTATGATACCCAAGACTTATTTTATACAAACTTTCATGATTTAAAGTTGATTTACAAATGGGTCTTGATTATCATGAAATTCACTTCACACTATGTTAAAGCTATGTGAAATTGTGATTGTTTTGCTATATTTTGAGCTATAAATCATTGATCTATTGTAAGATTTGAGGAGGAGTTTTGATGTATGTTACTTGAGTTTGTTGCAAGGTGTTGATTGATGGTTTTACAATAGATTTTGTTACATAATTTCATCTCTATATTTCATGGTTTTATACTATCATTACATGCCTTCTAAGTGTTTGACAAAATGTCTGGATGTGGTTTCTTGAGGAGTTGAAGGTCCAAAGCATGAGTTATGATATGAATGATTACATGATGATAAAATGAGCTCATTTATATGATAGAATCTATATAAAGTATGGCATTAGACCATGCTCGATCCGAGGCGAGTAAGAGCCCAGATAATTGAGGTGGGGGTTTGTGCTCATCAACCGAGGTGGGGCTTTGTACTCATCAATCATGTGAGGGGTTTGTACAATGCCACTATGGTGATAAGGTGTCATATCATCAACCATGTGAGGGGGTTGTACGACACAACTGGGATAATAGGGTGCAACCATCATAAACCAACGAAGGGGTTTGTACTTCGAAAATCTAGCTTGATCTCTTTTACACATATGACATCCTATATGATCATGAGCTACATAAGCATATTTTACTTATATAAGCATATTTTACTTATACATTGATCATACATTCTATATTCTTATAGTATGCCTATTGCCTATCATTATTCATTTTGACTATGATGCCTAATTCTTATTGCAGTGCATTATACATACTTAGTACATTCAAATGTACTAACACATACTCTTGCCTACAAGATATCACTATGTAGGAACTGGTGCCCAAGTTGATCATCCACCTGCTCCACGTGGCTATTCGATACTACTCAAGCTAGTTGGTGAGCCCCTCACTTTAGGGACCTTAGTCTATATTGCACTTAGTATGTATTAAGACATTCTTCTTCATTGTCTATTTTGATGTGGGTAAGCCCGATCAGTTTTCTTGGGCCCCGCTCTTATCATGTATTAGAGGTATTTGTTGGTCATGTTATGTATTTATGATTTGAGCTTGACTCTTTGTCTATTCTTTATGATGTTAAGAAAAGTTTCTACTTAGCCCCTATTCTTATGTCTTATGTCTTTGTATGCTTTCCCGACCAATGATGTGCAATGATAAGTTAAGAGGCCTGTTTGGAGTTCCTTCAGGTTCGCCATTCATTTTATCATGTCTAGGCCCTAAGCTTTGGTCGTGACAATAGGAGGCTCTTAAGGTGCTGCACCTCCCCTTAGCTCTTTTGGAGGTAGAGAAATCATGAAACTTTGTGATAAAGACTCATCTAGAATCTCACTTTGATTAGGTCTAACATATGATTGGTTGGTCCCTTCTCTAAAATCTATTTGCTAACGTATACTTCAACTCCTTGTGATAGGAATACTTTGCTATATATAAAACAAACAATTTAGGGGTTAGATATAATCCACCTATGATAATGGCTCTATGCACAATCTAAGAAACAAAATGAACTAGGCCACTCCTAAATGTCTGGTAGCCTCATGTTTATAGATGTGGTGCACAACACACCGATAAGAAAGTCTCTATATGAACACGACTTTGTACACTTCCTAGGATGACCTGCTATGATGCCACTTTTGTTATGCCTTCAAATCTATAAAGACCAATGGCACTTGATGCCTCAAAGGCCTGAGAGAACCAATGTATAACCTATACTATTATGCATATGACTATAACAACTACAAAGTAGTGACATGTTTTTTCTAGCAATAAAGATAAAAAATCATAATAGATAGTACCAAAACTTACGTATCAAACTTGGCCATTAAGGCCACAACTATTTTGAGCCAAGATACAAATGAAACTATAGACAATAACTCTACATAGCTTCTATAATATAGAAAACCTTAACATAGGCATGGACAGGCCCCATCTTATATCAAATATTATACAATACCAAAATGCATATGTTACAAACTCAATAAAGCCCCAATTCAACTTAGAGCTTACAAAAAGTAGTTGAATGTTGAGTGCACCTACATTGGAGGTCTACTAGGTGGAGTACATATACCTGAAACATGAATTACAACATCCCCCAAAATAGATATTTGTACGAAATAATGTACTGAATATGTAAGACAATAGCATATATAAAATGAGAACACAAGTAACACCAAGTAGCATTATATAAATACATAGACCATAATAAGGACCAGCTGGGTTATACTATAGGAACCATGCATTACATTTTTTCTTTAATCTTCAGTGTTTTATAAACTTCTTTAGGCATGTATTACATGTGACCATTTGATTAATAGTAAAAGAGGATGACCTATGCTAGGTATTTTAACCCCTCGAATGTTGTCCTAGTAATTGGTACAAAATGGGATCAATTCATGCTACGCTTTTGGCCCTGGGATGCCACCATTATGAAATAATTGATATCAACCCATGCTAGGCTCTTTCTCCTGGGATGCCACCCAGATACTGTGGACATTACACCAAGTTATTCCTTGATATATTGAGATTGTTACTTTGGTGGTCATGATATTTTTGAGCTGTTGAACTACGTATTAGTAATATAAGATGTAGTAATAGTCTCTTAAGGTAGTACAATAATGTAAGAAATAAATATGACATTAACATACTACTTAGGAGTTTAAATTACATAATTACCTTCATGAGCGAAAGTAGACTCCTCATGCTAGTGCATGGAAAAGTAAAACCACAAATTAACTAATAGGCAAAACTGCCATGAAATAACACTTGGGAAGCTCCCTTATCGATAATGACATATGTATTGGATTTCTTACCAATGAGGTTTTTCAAGATAATTTGGTAGTCAAAATTGGCCTGTTACTGAAACATTTGATGGATCGCCTAAATTGATAGTTTTGGCAAGCTTCATTAAAATGGTCATAACATTTTACTTCAAACTCGGATTAATCCAAAATTGGATGCATTGAAAATCTACTTTAAAGGCCTTAAATTTGGTTGCTAATGGGTCTCCTTATTCATTATCTGCTAAAATATGTGACCAATTGAAGTTGATCCTTATACGAATTCATATCGAAACATAGCCGATCGAATATCTTATGTCTTGGCTCACTGAAAGATTCTGAAAGAGATACCTTATGACCCCAAAACACATGTAATGCACTTTGAATAGTTAAGAGTTTATCCCACCACACTAATAGTTATCAAGTTGAGACCATACACATATAAGGAATGACTCGAGCTTTAACTTACGATCTATGGAGTTACACCTTTATAGGAGCATTAGGAAAATTGACAACCTTGTGACCTATAAATGTGCTGCCAAAATACAACACTTCTGATACATAAAAATTAGGATTTTGTGTGTTCTCAATGTGATATTTGTGGGTTCTATGTGTTTTTATGTTTGGATTTGTAGGATTATAGGTTGACAATGATTTGGGAAAAAATTGCAGAAGTTGCTTGATGTGCAATCAAAATATAGCACATTTAACGCCTAAATCAAGGGATTTTCTAAGTCTTTAAATCCACATTTTATGGTTTTTATGTGTTTTTGTCTTATTTGTGCAAAAAATACACATTGGCATGATTTTGGGAGAAAATTACAGATTTTGATGAAGTTTGGGACATAAGAGCCACCTTATGATTCGTATTCCAAGCTATGAGTTGTAGGGTGCCCTCATAGACATTTTGAACGAGAAAAAAAATTAGAAATCTAATAAGTGAAGGTCAATCATATGAGACCAACCTATAAGTCGTAGGTCTCACTATGACTTATAGAGCTAGGTTTTGTAGCCATTTATAGAAAGGTTAAAAATTAGACCAAGAACTATAAGTGTGGACCACGAGATGTACCTGCAAGTCATAGACCAGGCAACAACTCGTAGCATGGATTATAGCAATTAAGTCTAAAATGCCAAGAGTTGACTACAAAAGCCCGATTACGACTCGTAGGTCACCCTACAAGTTGTACCTAGGAGCCCTACCTGCTTCCAGCTTGACTTTCTATTTTATTTTAAGGGTCTTTTTGTAATTAATATAAGTAGTGATAAGGTTTTTGAGACATTTGCCATTTTACAAATTTCAAGAGAGAATATTGTAGAAAGATTCTTAGTGTTTAGTGTAGATATTCTACGGTTTTATTCTTGAATGCCCAATTTGGGGATTTGAAATCACTTGTAACCAAAATCCACTATACAAGGCTATGATTTCAACATCATGGTGGTTTTCTTGTTCATAGCTTTTGGATAATCTCTCAACCATGTTTATTTTACACATTATTTTTATTTTGCCCTAGCCATGAGTAGTTAAAACCCCACAACTTGGGGGTGTGGGTACGATGAGGAGTTGACTTGAAATAATTTGGATTTTTTGCATTTCTTTGATTGGGTTGCATGTATTATCTATCTCCTTTCATTTTAAATATAGTTTGATGGTGGCTAACACGAAGCCTCGCCTAGTGTCATGATCCCGACCAAAGTAGTGATGAATAGGAAAAAAGAAATGGATGACACGGTTTGATTGATATGTTCTCATCTAGTCAACCAAACCTGACCATGGGGAGGTTGACGAGGATAATGGGTAACAATTAGTTGGCACACCATGGTTGCAGATCAAGTGCCATGGTGAAATTCGACCTTCATTTTTGCAAGAGGGATGGAAGAACCTAAGTTACCACTCTGCATGCAATGTCTCAATTAGAGTTATGTTATCTAGGGTAATTGATTTAATGAACTGTGGGGAACACAATTTTATCCCTCATATTGATTGTCTCTTTGTTTTAGTAATATAGTGTTTTTTATTTTTGTTCACTTTGAATTGCAGACCCTCCCCCCTTCATTTTAAAGATTATAGTAGAATGATTCTTGAAATAATTATTAGTGAGTCAATATTGTCAACCGGTATTCCCTGTGGATTCGACCCTAGCCTCTGGTTAGGTTAATACTTGATAGAGACTGCTTTATTATTGGAGCATGAACATCAAAATATATGGTGCAGTTGTAGGGGAATACGTCTAGATTTTTCATTTGATTTCACTAGTGATTAATTCAAGTATTAATTTCTAGATACTATTGTATTTTACTTTTGTTTTTTTTGTTGTTGTTTAGTTTTGTTTGCAGGGTATACTTGGTTTATATGTCCAACATAAAAGGCCAAGGCAATCCCTTAGTTCTGATCAACTTGGAG
The DNA here is from genome assembly GCA_025642045.1 of Solanum sejunctum. NCBI lineage: Eukaryota > Viridiplantae > Streptophyta > Magnoliopsida > Solanales > Solanaceae > Solanum > Solanum sejunctum. The sequence goes on from JAOTQJ010149533.1 coordinate 23,680, forward strand.
ATCCACCGAATTGCAGGAAGAGTAACCCAAGACAATTAGGATATCGCAATGAAGCCACTGGTCAACATGAGAAAGATATAGGTAGAGATGAAAAATCACCCCAAAAGTTAGAATGGGACATACCATAGGGTTTTCAACCAACATGCATATGGTTGGAATCAATATAGGTTGAACCCTATGGTCGTGGATGTCACAAGAGCTATAATCTTTCCACCATTACCAGCCAACACTAAGTTCACCACGTCTAGTGGTCTCCTACAAATGTTTCAAAATCGTGGTTTGCTTTCGGGGCTACCTTCGGAGGATCCACATAGTCATATCCATAGTATTACATTTGTTTGCAAGTGTGTGATGGGTACACAAAATCTTTCAATAGATACAATTGGTTTGAGAGTGGTCCCTCTATCTCTGACTTGAAATGCACTTTGTTGTTAGATCTTCCATAAAGTTCGATCACTTGTTGGGTCGTGTTAAAAGAGCCATTTTAGAAAGATATTTCCCATGGTCCAAAAACCTCAAGCTCAACATTAAATCAATAATTTTGAGCAATTGCCAAGTCATTCTTTACTAATATATGAGAAAGGTTCACCAAGTGTTTGAGGATGGTTCTGGACCACAAAATTGTTGATGATGCCTTAGTTGTGATCTATTATCGAACTCTTGACAAGAATAGTCAAGCTTGTGCCAATACAATCATGGGAGGCATGTTCCTTGATCAACCTTTTCCACAAATCATCGAGAGAATTGAGCAAGTGGTTAAAACAAATAGAGCATGGGATCAAAGAGAGAGAGATGCAACTAAAACTTCTTGTGTAGTGAACACCAACAATTAGCAAGCTAAGGTCAATAAGGAGATTATGCAACAACTTGCTCAACTTTGTACAAGTATGGTGTTGGTGTTGAAGCAAAACTATGCAAGTGTTCATGCGGTGACTCACCAATCTACTAAGGCACCCGTGTACGAAGAATCATTCTTTGAGGAAGATGCTTGCTTTGTGAGTAACCAATCAATGGGTTTATGGAACAAATCCCAAGGGTATAACATGGATTATTGGAGGCAAGGTTTTGAAAATCAATGTCAGACTATAATAAAGAAGGTGTGTATAGAGATAACTGTAGTTGTTATTATCAAAGGGAAATAGAACCAGAGGCCGAGTGGGGGCGAACAGATGGTTATAAAATTTGTCCCTATATACATCCCCACAATCATGATGCCAGGTTTATCAATTCTAGGATTGAGGAAAGGCTTGAAAAGTTGTTGAAGAAAGCTGACCATCAAGATAAGACATTGAAAATGATGAACTCGTATATTTCTAGTATCAATTAAAAGATTGAGTCTCATTCGGTATCTATCAAACGATTGGAGAAATAATTTGGTCAAGTGACCTCCCAATTGACACAATGCCAAAAGGGTACTTTGCCAATTAATACAGTTCAAAATTTAAACAATGATGGGCACTGCCTGGCGGTTATGAGGAAATGTCGGGAAAGCACCTTAGATCCCCCAATGACAGTGGTTAATGATGATGGTTGTGAGGAGGGTGTTGATGAAAAGGTTGAGGAAGAAGGTTTGGAAGGTAATGGGATTCATGGAAAAGAGGTGACAGAGCAACAAAGGGCCAAGATGATCCCAGAACCTCCCCTTCTTTTTCCTTAAAGACTCAAGAAAAAGAAGGAGGATAGTAAATTCAAACACTTCCTTTGATGTTAAAGCAATTATTTATTAATATTCCTTTTCTAGAAGCATTGGAAAATGCCCGGGTATGCTATATACATGAAGGATTTGGTGACGAAAAAGTGCATGGTGAGCAAAGAGCTTTTGCAAGAGCTCCAACAATGCAGTGCCATCATGACCAACTGTCTAGTCCAAAAGAGTGAAGATCCCAGTGCATTCACCATTCCTTGTACCATCAGTGATATAGCGTTTGCAAGGGCATTACGTGACTTGGGAGCAAGTATAAATTTGATGCCTCTTACCATTTCCAAATAACTTGGTATTGGTTCACCTACTCCCAGAAGGATGCAGTCACTCATGGTAGATAAAACAATCAAGAATCTTGAAGGAATACTTTATGATATGCCAATAAGGGTAGAGAAGCTTATATTTCTTGTAGATTTTGGTATACCTGACTGTGAGATTAATTTTGCAGTTCCTATTATTTTGGGAATGCCTTTCTATGCCATAGGCCGCACACTGGTTGACAAGGAAAAAGGGCTACTCATATCTATGTTTGGTGAAAAACAATCGTATTTCAGGTTTGTCAACAAGACAGGAAGGACTATGATTTCAGAGTAGTCTCGATGATTCAAACTGTTGATGAGGATGAATCAGAGGTCCCGATCGATCTATGACTAGGAGTTGATACTTTCGAAGCAGTGTTTATGAATTTTGATTTTGACAATATCCTAGATTATGAGGAGATAGTGAATTCTCCTGGGTCTCATATAGCCCTAGGCATCAGACCATGTTGGAAATAGATCTGAAAAATAGGGAAACTCCACCCACTAAACCTTCCATAGAGATCTTGCCAAAATTAGAACTGAAGGCACTCTTATCATTCTTAAAGTATATATTTTTTGGAGAGAATAATACTTTGCCAGTCATCATTGTAGCTAACTTGAGTGAGGAACAAGCAGAGGCCCTTGTATCAGTGCTCAAACAATTTAAAAAGGCTATTGGGTAGACTATTGCAGATATAATTAGTATCCCTCAAGGAATATGCACTCACAAAATTCAGCTAGTCAAAGACTGCAAGCCTAGCATCGAGTATTAGAGACGATTGAATCCTCCAATGCAAGAGGTGGTTTAGAGAGAAATCATCAAGTGGTTCGATGCAGGAGTAATCTATCCTATTGCCGATAGTGAATGGGTCAGCTGATTCAGTGTGTTCCAAAAATGGGAGGTATCATAGTAATGCAAAATGCTAAAATTGAGTTTATTCCTATGCGACTAGTTACCAGATGGAGAGTGTGTATTGATTACATAAAGCTTAATACCTCAACACAAAAAGACCATTTCTCTACGCCTTTTATGGATCATATATTTGACAGACATCAAGAAAAGGGTTGGTACTATTTCCTAGATGGATATTTTGGGTACAATCAAATTGTCATTATGCCAGAGGATCAAGCAAAAACCACATCCAAAAGTCCTTATGGAACATTTATATTTAAAAGAATGTCGTTTGGATTGTGTATTTCCCTGGCTATATTTCAAACATGCATGATGTCTATTTACTTCGACATGGTGGAGAGCAATATTGACGTGTGTCATAGATGATTTTAGTGTGGTTAGTCAATCGTTTAAAGACTATTTGGTACGTTTGCATGATATTTTGCAGAGATGTGTGGAAAGTCACTTGCTGCTGAATCAGGAGATATATCACTTCATTGTCAAAAAAGATATTGTGCTGGGTCATAGAATTTCAGGTAAAAGCTTGAGTTTGATAAAGCTAAAATTGAAGTGACTGACAAACTTCCAAAGATCATAGTAAAAGGTGTTAGGAGCTTCTTGAATCATGCAGGATTTTACCAACACATCATAAAATATTTCTCCAAAATTTGGCATCCTTTGTGCAAAATAGTGGAAATAGATGCCAAATATGTGTTTGATGATGCCTATATGCAAGCTTTTGAAGAATTGAAGAGGCAGTTGACTTCAACACCAATTATTGTGGCTCTGAATCGATAAATGCCCTTCGAAATAATGTGTGATGCTAGTGGAGTTGCATTAGGTGTGGTCCTGGGACAGTGGAAGGAGAAAGTCGCACATCTTATCTACTATACTAGTAAAGTGCTAAATGTAGCCCCAAAAAACTATATGGTCACTGTACAAGAGTTGCTTGCATTGGTTTTTGCATTTGATAAGTTTCACTCATACTTGTTAAGAGCAAAAGTTATTGTGCACACGAACCATGTAGCACTCAAGTATCTGATGGCCAACAAGGATGAAAAAGCAAGACTAATTAAATGGGTCTTCTATTGCAAGAATTAAATATTGATGTGATTGATAGGAAGGGGTCAAAGAATCAAGTTGCCAACCACTTTTATAGATTAGAAGATGAGGCTATGGTATAGTTTGATAATGGTCATGATATTGATAATTCTTTTCCTCATGAAAGAGTGTTGGTGGCTTTACATGATCTTAAAAATCATAGTTCGCAAATTATACAAATTACATGTCAAGAGATAATATACCTCCTAACCTAAACACCCACCAACGTCGTAGGTTCGTGCATGATGTGAAGAATTTTTTTTTGGATGATCTATACCTTTTTCATATAAGTGTTGATGGTATTATACGTAGATGTGTTCCAAAACTGGAAATGATGAGCATTCTCAATGCTTGCCACTACTGTTAGTTGGTGGCCATCACAGTGGAGCTCATAGCTTACAAGGTGTTTCAATGCAGAGAGTATTCTCATACTATACATCAAGATGCTCATGATTATGTTAAGTCTTGTGACAGATGTCAAAGAGAGGGTGGAGTCTCGTGAAGGCAAGAACATCTTCTTAATACAATTTTGGTGATTAAGTTGTTTGATGTATGGGGAATTAATGTTACAGGACCATTTGTTAGCAGTCATGGAAATACGTATATCCTGGTTGCTGTGGATTATGTCTCTAAATGGGTAGAGGCAACATATGGTTTTGATAAAATAACATAGTTATAGGTGTATTTTAAAAATTTGGCTTTCTAAGTAGTTGATTTCTTGTGTTTTGATTGTATTTTTATACAATAGGTTGGTTGTATATAGGGTAACAATGTAGTTTATTATGAGTATTGATGTACAGGACTAAGTCAACAATTCGGCTAAAATAAGTATCAAGGTAAGCCACTATGATTGGGTCTACAAGTTGTAAACCAGTTTATGACTCGTACCCCATCTTGTAAAGATTTCCAATGAGCAGGAAAAATATGTACTCCAGTCCACTATATCATACTATGAGTCATGTACGGGGCTCCTGGAACTCAAGTAAGTTTTTTGAATTTTTTCTAAGTGTTGAGGGTTCTATAAAACATGATCTACAAGCCGTAAAACCATCTACGACCCGTAATCAGAGCTCCATAAAGCCAAGACTAATTAATCCACAGTTGACCTGGTAATAGTATAAATAGAGGGCTCAAATAATTTTGACCTCAAGTTTGACTTAAATTTATAAAACCAACATAACCAATCTCCACCCTTGTTTTTCTGGTCAATTTTTGACCAACATGACCCTTTTTCTAATGAGATTCTGGCGACCTAGGGTTTCTCTTGTTATTCATCTCCTTCATCATCTTCACTTGAATTTCAATTCTTGGTTAGTTTTCGGTTTAATTAAAACCCTTAATTTGCCTTGTTTTAATTGATTTATTTGAAAATTTGTGGGGCATGATGTTTAAACATAAAATCCCTTTTGAATTTTAATTGCGTTATATGAAATCAGGTTGCCCTTAGTTGAATTGTTAATTGAATCTGGAATTCGGTATTTTTGGCCTTATGAATGTTAATTATTTATACCCATTGAACTACCCACCTTGTGTGACTGAATAATGTTGAAGAAGTTGTGCTTGTGGGGTTGGTGGGTCATGATATGGGTACCTGATGTTGTTTAAATCAAATAGAAATGGTTAGAACTATAGGATAATTCATGCCTTATCATTTTTGATAGGGTGTGTAGTTTAAAGCATGTCGGGGGAATGGTTTTTGTGTACTAATCATATGGGTGTGCGTTCTTGCTTCAATGTTATTAAAATATTTGTTGAAAATGTCATTTAGGGGACGAGTGATGGAATTAGAAACTCAAGTGTCTAAGATTTTTGGTTCACAATTGGCTTTTATGGCCAGTAGAGCCTGTCTTGCCACACCCAAGCTAGGCTTCCATAACCCTCAAACTTCTACTAGGGTGGTTCTTCCTAGACCTGTCACATCTAGGATAAGTTGAAGTACCTCCGACCTATGCCTTATGAGGAGGAACTCTATCATTGTCAACCCTTAAATTTGACCTTGTCCTTATTCAGAATGACTATTGCCACCACTACCTCTAGAGTTTGTAAAACCCTCATCGTAATAAGCTCTCTTAAATCATTCCTTCCCTTCTCTTTCAGCTTCTCCCCTTCAATCTGTTTAGCATATGTCATGAGTCTAGAAATGTCCATCTCTTTTATAAGCAAAGCCATATGACATTCTTTCAAACTAAGTTTGAGATCCCCAAAATAAATTTGGGCATTCTTGCACGGAAGTTAGCCACTAACAAAGTAGCATGCTTTAAGAGCTTTGTAAATTTGAAGGCATACTCCCTCACACTCATTCCACCTTGCTTGAGGTCGATAAATTTTGTCAATTTGGCCTTCCTAAGCTCATGGGGAAAGAAGTGGTCCAAAAAAGCAAACTTGAATTCATCCCAAACAACCCTATCACCACCAGCTCTCTCAACCAACCATTAGGCACACCACACTTGGGCCACTACTTTAAATTGGTAAGCAAATGACTTAGTCTTCTCCTCTGAAGATACCCCCATAATAGCCAACACCTTAGAGGTCTCATCAATGAATCCCAAGGCATCTCCATCAACTTTCGAACCACAAAATTTTATAGGGTTCATCTGGGTGCCACTCACCTTAGAAGTCGAGGTAGGTGATGTACTATCAAACTACAATGCATTTGATGCCCAAAACATAGGATTTTGCGTGTTTTTAATGAGAATTTTCATGATTTTATTGTATTTTTGTGTTATGTTTGCAGAAAATATAGGTTGACTTGATTTTAGGAGAAAGTTATAGATTTTGCTAAAATTTAGGACATACGAGCCATACTACGAGTCGTAGCCCAAGTTATCAGTCATAGTGTGCCCCTTGTAGGCATTTCCATCATTCAAATGTAGAATCTAATTTTCTGAAGGTCAGCTATATGAGCCAAACCAACAGGTTATATGTCCTACTACGACTCGTAGGAGGGGGCTTCATAACCATTTTCAGTGTTGCTAAATATTTGACCAAGAAATGCAAGCAAGGACTACGAGTCGTAGCCCAAACAATGACTTATAACGTGGATCATAGTAGTCAAGTTCAAAATGCCAAGTGCTAACTACAAAAGCCCGATTACAACTCGTAAGTCACCCAATGAGTCGTACCTACAAGTTATAACTGCTGCCGACCAGATTTTCTTATTTATTTTAAGGATCTTTTTATAAATATTACAAATAGTGTATGTTAAGGTTTCTAGAAGAGAGAATCACATTCTACAAAATATTGACTATTTCTTAGAGAGAATCTTTAGGTTTTAGTGTAGAATAGTATGGTTTTATCTTAAAGACCCAATTCGAGGATTAGAATCACTTGTTATTGAATTTTATTTTTCAAGCTTGTGAATCCAAATTCGAAGTGGTTTATCGTTCTCCATTTTCCTTGGGCAACTCAACTATATTTATTTCATTCATTGTTTCTGTTTTTGCTCAAATTATGAATACCGAAACCCCCACAAGTTGGGGTTTTGGGTAACCTAAGTAGCTAGCTTGAAACATCCTGGATTATTTGCATCTCTTTAATTGGGTATTTACATGTATTATCCATGTTCCTTCATTATGCATGTTGTTTGATGGTGGCCAACATCAAAACCCGCCTAGTGTCACAATCTCGACCAAGGAAGTGATGAATAGGAAAAGGAAATAGGTGACAGGATTCGATTGATGTGTTCTCGCCTAACCAATCAAACTCGAACAAGGAAAGGTTGTCTGGGAAAATAAATAAGGGTTACTTTAACATACTATGGGAGTCGACCAAGTGCCATAGTGAAGTTCGACCTTTGCCTTTACCAAAGGGTTGGAAGAACCTAAGTTACCATCCTGCATGCAATATCCTAATTGAAGTTGTTTTATATGGGATATTTGAGTTAGTGAATCATGGGGAACACAATTTCCAAGTTGATCCTCTAATTAATTGTCGCTTTTCTTTATTAGTATTGTTTATTTAGTTATTTCACTCAATTTTTCACATCCATCCCCCCTTTTGGAGAATATAGTTGATTGATACTTGAAATGATTGTTGGTGAATCAATGTGGTACCCGTATTCTATGTGGTGTTGACTCAATCCTTTGGTTAGGTTCTGTACTTGTTAGCAATTGCTTTACTATTGGAGCATGAACATTAAATTAATGGCATCATTGTCGGGGAATACAACTAGGTTTTAACTTGATTTCACTAGTAGTTAATTCATGTGTTGATTTCTTTGTCCTCTTGTATATTACTTTAGTTTTTGCATTTCTTCTTTTTATACAAGTACCTAGGGGTCGTACTCGTTATAATTCAGCCAATACAGACATTCAGCTGCTTACTAATCTAATGGTTGAATAGAAGCTCATTATCAGAAGCGATTTACTCGAATCATTGCAAAGAAGTGTTCTGTTCTATGGTCAACCATCTAAAGACCATAATACATATCTATAAAAACTTGCACAAATCCGTAGGGAGGTTTTGGGGACATGACACCCAGCTATGGATGCCTTAGCTCTTCATATCTTCCCAAAGACCCTTAGATGTGACACTACAAATTGTGGTTTGCACTAACTGGCCGAAGGTGCAACACATTTTCTTAACCAATTTCCATGTTCGACCTGACAAGCACCAACTATACGATCTAATCATCAACTTTCATCGAGTTTTAGGCGATTCATTTAATGCAGCATGAGAAAATATAACAAATGTTTGGGGAGGACTAAAAATCATAGTTTGTTAGATGATGAACTAGTTGCAATCATCTACCGAGAGCTAAACTCCAAACAACAAGCTCAGGCAGGTGTTCTATTTGGAGGAGATTGTGGTTCATTCTTAAGGAAGTCATTTACTAAAGCAATTGAGTACATGGAAAAATTATCTACAATCTACTAAGTAAGCC
>JAOTQJ010149543.1:0-77882 GCA_025642045.1 Solanum sejunctum
TTCTTATATTATTTAAATCTACATTTCTTAGCTTGATCACCTATGGAAATGAATATGTTTAGCATTGTGAATTTGAAAGATATTGGAATGCTTAAGAACATAATAATTTAAGGAGCTTGTTCAATTAAAATATTAGATTGATTTGTACATTGGACACTTGTAACAACTACCTCTACACCAAGCTCTATTTAATATATAGAACATAATTATTAATGTATTTCTATTATATTGTTTATCCCTGCTCAATGATGCAGTTAGGCAAATAATAGGAATAAGCAAACGGAGATGTGCAGCCCCAATTTGATAATTTCAACCCTGTGAATCAATAGTCCGCTGCCCAAACATAAGTATTAAATTTAAGGCTAATATGGCATCGCTAAGGTTACAATCCTGGAATCTCACATTATTTGATAATTAAGTACAAAATAAATTGATTCTTATTTTAGCACAAAATTGCTAGTTTAATTTTCAAGTTAAATTATTCAAAACAAGACTTTATCAATTATTTCTTCATTGTGATTCAAACATTATAACTTGGAATATTAATAATTTAAATTTACTACCTTAGGTACGATAATTTGGTCCTTAAATTAAGGCCTCTTTATTAGTTGTTTCGACCACGTGCACTTGTGTGTGTTGGGAAGCAATAAGTTTTTGATGCTATTGCCAGGGATTTAAAGTACAAATTGAGTAATTTCTAAGTTATTGTGTTTGGTAGTATTTACTACATTTGATCTTAGTTGTGTTGATTTTGCAGAAAATTTAGTTCTAAACTAGAGAAACAAGATACATACTTTCATCAGTCTAAGAGGAGAGGAGGTGTCTTGTTTCAAACTCCATTAATTGAAATAATTGAGCAGGAAAATATAGCAGAGACTAAGGAAGAAATTGATCCTGTAGAAAAAGAAAGGGCGAAGCAAAATCCACCTAAACTACCCGCACCTAAACAAAATATGGTTCAATTGCTACACTCAACCGGGCTATTTACTAGATTGCCACATGAAGATCCATAGGTAAATCTTCTAATTTTTTTACAAATTGGTGACACTTTCATTCCGATAGGCGTAAATCAAGATTATATGAGAATGACCTTGTTTCCCTTCTCATTGTTAGGGGAAGCAAAGAGGTATCTGCAAATTGAGCTGCCAAACTCCATTACTTCATGGGATGATCTTGCTAGAAAAGTTCTTATTTGGTTCTTTCCATCTGGTAAGATGGCTAAACTAAGTAGTGAGATCGTAAGTTTTAAGCAAAGGCTGGGGGAGAACTTATATCAAGCATGGGACAGGTTTAAAACTTTACTCATTAATTGTTCATATCATTGTCAATCTATCAAAATGTTGGTCCATATCTTCACTGAAGCATTGGAATCAAGCACAAAGATTCTTCTTTATTCTGCTGCAGGAGGACAAGCTTTAAAAAAGACATACCATGAGTTGTATATACTTCTCAATCGTATAGCTCAAGGAAATCTAGAGTGGAATAGAGGATCAAGTCGACCCGTAGTTCATAAGCAAGTGGGAATGCTGGAAATTAATTCCATCACTCTTTGCAAGCACACATTTCAGCTATGCAAAACATGATGACGACCCAATTCAACAACTTATCAATGGGTCAACTACAGAAAAATCCAGTAGTAAGTCAACAATTATGTACTGGAAAATGTAGTATAACAACAATAGTAGAATAATTGGTGTGATGTTTGTGGAGGAGGAGACCACACTACTTAATTTTGCGGTTCAAATCCTAAGGCGATAAATTTTGTTGGAAATGCAAATAGAGGTGAATATCAAGGTTTGTGAATTTTTACAATCCAAATTGGAGGAATCATCCTAACTTATCTTGGGGTGGTAACCAACAAAATCAAGGACAATCTCAACAACAATGTCCACAAGGAAACTAACGATACTACAATCAACAAATTCACCACCGATAAAGAAGGCCAATCCAAATAACATGTCGGATAGTGAAGTTCTAAGGCACATTTTGGCAAACCAAAATCACCGAGAAAGGAAAATCTAAAGACACAAACAAAATCTTGAAAATTTGGAGAAGCAGTTTGGGAAATTCGCAAGTTCCATGAACTCAAGACCCCAAGGAGGTTTGCCGGGAGATACGGATCCAAATCTCAAGCAAGTCCATGCTGTAAGCACGAGAAGTGGGAGGCCATTGACCAAACTGGTGCGTAAGAAGAAAATTTTGGCTGAACTAAGTGGTGTTCAAAATTAGGAACCCGCGATTTAAGCTCGTCCACAGATGAGGCAATTCCATTACTTAAGCCACCGCCTTCATTCCCACAAAAGCTGAAAAAGAAGAAAGAAGATGAATGTTTTCAAAAATTCAACAAACTCCTCAAGCAGGTACAAATTAACTTATCACTTATTGATTTTTGTAAGGAATTCCAGAATATGGAAAGTACGTGAAGGATATTGTCGCCAACAAAAATAAGTTGTTGGAATATGAGATGGTGCCACTCATCGAAGCTTGCAGCTCTAGAATCTAGAATAGAGATTAATTTCCAACTAAGCTAAAAGATCCTAGAAGCTTCACAGTGCATGTCACAATTGGGAGCTGTTTGAATGCCAAAGGGTTATACTACCTTGGGGAAAGTATAAATCTTATGCCAAGTTCATTATTCTCAAAGCTGGGACTTTGAAAACTAAAGCCCACTACAATTGTGCAATTGGCAAATAGATCAATGTCAAGTCCTGAAGGTGTTATTGAGGATGTCTTAGTTCAAGTATCTCTCATCTTCCCCTTCGACTTTGTCATCCTTGATTTTGAACCCAATCCTGATGTTCCATTCATACTTGGTCTTCTATTCTTAGCGATTGGATGAGCATTAATTGATGTGTCTGTAGGAAGACTCACAATGAGGGTCTATGACAAAGTGGAAGTTTTTGATATGTATAAGGCAATGAAACTATTTGGTTGCTATCAAGGTAATAGACACGGTTGTCGCAGTAAGTCAAGTGGAGGTCAAAGACCCACTAGCAAGAGTATTGCTAAATCAAGGGTTAGTGGATGATACAGGCTCTTGAAATTGAGAGTGTGTTGAACAATAATGTAAGTATGTTCAAGAAAGGGGTTGCAACTTTAAATAGGGTGTTAGGTCCTCTACTGAAACCATCAATTGAAGAACCACCAAAACTGGAGTTAAAGTCATTGCCTTCATATCTCAGGTATGTTTTTCTTGGAGATAGTGATACATTACCTGTAATTTTGTCCACTTCATTGTCTACAACTTAGGTGGAAGATGCAGTCACTCTGCTTAAGAAAAGGAAGAAGGTTATAGGATGGCAAATATCATTCATCCATGACATTAGCCCAGCTTTGTGTATGCACTGCATCTTCATAGATGAAGGTCATAAGTCGATGCCGCAACCTCAAATACAATTGAACCCAATTACAAAGGAAGTTGTGAAGAAGGAGGTAATAAAGTGTTTAGATGTGGGAATTATTTTCCCTATCTCTAATAGCAAATAGGTCAGCTTTATTCAATGTGTTCAAAAGATAGGAGGCATGATGGTAGTCACCAACAATAAAAATGAGTTGATACCAATGAGAACAGTGATAGGGTAGAGGATATGCATGGATTTTAGGAAGCTAAATAACAACACCCGAAAAGATTATTACCCGGTATCATTCATTGACCAAATACTTGAGAGAATTGCTAAGCAAGAATATTATTGCTTCTTGGATGGTTATTCAGGGTATAATCAAATCACGATTGCTTCAGAACACCAATAGAAAACCAAATTTACTTGTCCATATGGTACACATGCCTTAAAACGCATGCTCTTTGGGTTATGCAATGCACTGACCACCTTTCAATGGTGTATGATGACTATCTTTCATGATATAGTTAAGGAATATATGGAAGTATTCATGGATTCATGGATGATTTCTCAGTCTTTGGAGAATCATTTGAAAAGTGTTTGCAAAATCTAGACAAGGTTTTAACAAGATATACGAAAACTAACCTTGTCATTAATTGGGAAAAATGTCATGTTCTCATTAAGGAAGGGATAGTTTTGGGGCAAAAGGTATCCAAGAGTGGCTTAGAGGTGGACCGAGCAAAAATTAAAGTGACTGAGAAGCTTCCACCAACTATTTCAGTCAAAGGAGTCCAAAGCTTTCTTGGACATGCAGGATTCTATCGTAGATTCATCAAGGACTTCTTAACGATTGTCAAACTGCTCAGTGAACTCCTAGAAAAATAGGTACCAACTTTGACACTTTATGTTTGCAAGAATTTGATACGTTGAAGAAAACATTGTTTGAGGCACCTCTCTTGCAAGCACCGGATTGGAATATGCCATTTGAACTTATGTGTGATACAAGTGACATGGCGATGGGTGTTGTTTTAGGACAACGAAAGGCCAAGGTTTTCTACTCCATATACTACACAAGGAAAACTCTTGATTCTGCTCAAAGTAACTACACAATTACGAAAAAAGAAATTCTCGTATTAGTATATGCATTTGATTAATTTAGATCTTATTTGGTGGGCACAAAACTCAACATTTTCACTGACCACATTGCTATTTGGTACTTGTTCAATATGAAAAATCTTTTTATCTTCTGGTAGAGCTCGAACACCAAGCTTATTAGGCAATAAAAAGGATAAATTTTGATTTTGAACTTGCTGGTAGAAAGAGGTTGGAACAGTTGAAGGAGTTAGAAGAATTCCGACTTCACGCGTACAAGAATGCCAAATTATACAAGGAAAAGACCAAGCAGTGGCATGATGATATATAATGAAAAGCACTTTTAAGCTGGGATAACTAGTACTTCTCTTTAACTCTCATTTGATATTTGTTCCCAGGTAAGCTGCGATCAAAGTGGAGTGGACCCTATATGGTGGTATCCATAACACCACATTGAGCGGTGGAATTAAAGGACGATACCTACAACCAATCTTTTTTCATAAATGATCAACGTATCAAGCAATACTACGGTGAAGACATAACAAAAGTTAAGGAGGCCATTGAATTGGCCAAAGATGAATAAGTTTTGTTGCGTCATGTTGTGATGTTAAATCAAGCGCTACGTGGGAGGCAACTTGTGAATGAGGTGATATTTTTCTACTTTATTTTATACTTCAATTATCCATAATTAAATAATAAAATAAAAAATATTTTCATGAATTTAAGCCGATAAAAAATAAAAAAATAAAAAACTGCACAAAAACACCAGTGCGCGTTGGGCACTGGGTGTCTAAAATGTGCAATTTTTTATTTTAATTTTCCATTGAGGAAATGGTTATTTTTTGAATTTTTTTAGTCAAAATCAATTAATGTAGAATATTTTAACATATGTAGTTGTTAGATTAATTTTTTCGAGCCTCGAACGAAAATTTTTTTTTTACTGCTCATGGCTGAATGGTTTTCGTGTCCCCTCCTCGACGCGCACTCCTTGCCAAAAACAAAAGAAATATTTTTTGTGAAGTGTAAAATCGCACCCTCTCTGCCACGTGGAGAGGACGTGCACATGTGTTGCTTTCTACTTAAACCCGTCCCGACCTGGTACCTTCAATTTAATCCCCCATCATTTTAATACCCTTTTATCCCCCTTTATACCCTATCCCCTTTCCATTTCTTTACCCAACTCTCCTTCAACAAATCAAATTTTTTCTTTTCCCTCCCAAACTCCTTCACTCCGCAACACACAGGCACGAAAAAAAACTTCATTTTCATCTTTATCTCCCCAAGTAAGTTTGTTTACTTTCTTGTTCTCATTTTCCAGTTTGGATATGATGATCCCCTTGTTCATGTGTGATTTAAGGCAAAATTGTGTAAATGGCTGTGTGTAATGTGATGCTGTTATGCAGAACTGTTAATAAAATTTTGTCTTGAGTAGTCCCTTGATTCAAGAATTTCACTTCTGGGGTAACCTTATATCAACAGTCATGTAGATATTAGGGTAATTGTGAAAAGCTTACTTCTTTTACTCTAAGTATGGTTTGTAAGTATTATCGTTGGGAAATTTGTGCAACATTCAAGTATCAAGATAGTTTGTGATGAGTTGACTTTTGAACCTTTGCCTAGCTTGATACTAGCCCACTGTCTGGGAGTGTCGGGTTTTGACACGCTTACATAGACTGTGTCTTTCTGAGTGAAGTAGTTTGATAATTTGTGTAAAAGGTAATGAATAAGGAACTGTTTCTAGGATGTTTTAGTGATGCACTTTCGTGGTACTAATTCTTCTCCCATAGATTCTCTCATTACTTCATATGTACCTTGAATTACCTTGGCTAGTTCTTCAGTTATATGGTGGTGGGGCGTGTAATATGTTGGTATCTCCATCTTCACCTTTCTTGTACTAAGCTTGAATGAGAATGTCTATTGCATAAATGGGAAAATTAGGACTAGATAAGGTGGAATACAAATAAATGAAGTTAGGATTGTTTGACTGCTGTGAATATGACAAGTGAGTAGTTTTCCTGCAAATTATGAGTATACTATCAATGTTTCACATTAGGGGAATAAATTAAGATGGGAAGTCTGAGTACCCTTTTATTTTCATTGTATTTGACTTAAGTGTGGGGTAGTGGTAATGATTTGGACACACCATGAGTTATTAAAGTATAAGGTTGAATACTATTTTGTGTGGGAATGGGTGAAAAGTGTAGCTGTTGTGTGATGTTATGTGATGTTAAGTTTGATAGCTATATTTACTCTCTTATTCTTTCACATTTAAGACTAAGTAACACGAAGCCTTTAGAGTTTGATTCATTGATCAAACTTGTTTAGCTAGAATTGTTTACCTTTTATATTTGGTTAAAATAAGAATAACTTTGGGATTATGAACATTATATCACTGGTATACTAATAAAAGCCCTGTTTCACTGTTATGTTTGCTTGGGAATGTCACTAGTGTTTCTTGCTCATAATACCAAATGGTGGGTCTGTTATTTGCTATAAACTTGTAAGGAAAAATAGGACTAGGAGTTCAACCTGTATAATTAATTGATATTTGGCAAACTAAAATTGTTCTCTACTACACTTGAGTTAACCTAGACAGTGTGGGTAGTGTTTAATGTTATGTTGTTCGGATTTTTGAGTATGTGAAATGACTAAAGTTGGGAAGTCTGAGTACTATCTAGTTATTTATTTTCCAAATTAGTGTTCGGTTGGCCATGTTAAATGGTGGGGTCCAAATTCTCTTGCTGAACACTCATGTTTCTTATATGTTTTTCCAGGATTTATGGCCTCTAGAGACAGGCAAACTGGTCAGTCCAGTAGAGCTGCAGCTGGACCCACTAGGAGGAGGTCCCGAGGCATCCCGATGGTCCCGAAGGGCCCTAAGCACAAAAAGAGGTTGCTAAGATATGGGGAGAACGTGGTTGACAAAGTCAGGATCAAGCGGTACAAAAGCCACCCTGAGTCTAAATACTTTTCGGACTTCCCGATTGATGTTGAGGCACTCTGACTAGCCCACCTAGCCATCTAAAAGAGATGCCTTGCGTATCGGCTACACTTTTTATTCAAGTAGCCATATCCGTGCAATTTGAGCATTGTCAGGGCGTTCCACGTGACATAAGCAAGGAGGCATGCACCCGACAGGTTAAGGTGCAGGATGTAACCATAGATTTCAGTCCCTTGATCATTAATGAGATCATTGGGACACCATCAGATATCACAGACACATTCGAGGCTTTGGTCCAGCATCCACCTTACCAAGCCATCTGACATACTCTCTTCAACCCTCAATCCATAGCCTGATAGGATAGGCACGCGTACTAAGTGTTCCATCAGACCTTCCGATTTGGGTAGCTTAACAAATGGGCTTGAGTCTGGCTAAAGATAGCGACACAAGTTGTCTTTCTCGAATAGCATTTCTCTAAGGTCACAAGGAGCGGGTTTGCCTCATCTATGCATTGATGAAGGATATGCAACTAAATTTTAGGTTGATAGTGAAGTCAGACATAAGGAGATCTCGAGCGTACAAAGGCCGCAGGTAGGCGGTCTTACTTCTAAGTTGTGTTCACGTGCAAGTGTGCCCATAGACCCTCTTGACTACTGCCCAAACATCAAGGCCACTCCTTGCATAGTTAGCTTTTCAGGGACCGAACCCTGTAGAAACACCTACTCTCACCACCATAGAGCGAGCCCACTGAGACGAGCTGGCCATTGCATGCATGTTCCGGATGCAGTCACTGATGCTACGGGTGCATGGCTACCTTATCACACCCGAGGAGATTGCCGAGATAGAGATCCAATAGCCTCTAAATGATCATGCCTGAGCAATGTCAGGTGTTGGCACTCAGTTTATTGATACGCTTGATGATGACGTTCACTCTGACCCAAAGGTGAAAAAGAGCTATACGGGGAGGAAGACACAGAGGTGGCCAATAATAGGTTGAAGGATAGGATTGAGTGTTTCACCACATTCCACAGGATCTTTTTAGTTAGCACTGGGGACAGTGCTATTATTTAAGTGTGGGGTGGGCGTATTTATGCTACTTGCTACTGGGTACTGTATGATCGTGACACATGTTATTATTTTTGCTACTACAGTTGATATTTTGACATGATTATTTTATTTTGTGGACAACTTTATTATTTTCTTTATTTATGTGATTATTAGTTTGAAATTATTATGAATATTTATTGTCAATGCATCTTATTCTTATAAGTATTTGTTCTGGCAAACTCATAGTTGAGTGACATTACCCTATGACGGATGGATGATGACTATCCTAACGATATATGTCAAATAGAGTTGCATTTTAGAGTGTTGGTAGTATGTTAAGTATTCGTTATATGTGAAACCATGAAAACTATTAATAAGATGACATAAATTCATGAATACTTAGTAGCGTAAACTTGAAATTTGTACTAATGAATAGCTATGTAATTTTGAATTCATGAGAAATATGTGATAGTGAATCTAGTGTTACCTTACGATGAAAATGTGCCATCTGATTGTGAGTTGAATTGTTAGTCTATGTGCTATAGCTGTTAGGAACTTGCCTAGTATGTTAAAATAACATAGTAGATTTTGAAATTTTAGGGAAAGGATCTAGGCATTTCTTTAGTAACCAAAATAACTTAGACCTTTTCATCCAATTTATTAAAATATCCTAATTCGCCCCTTTGAGCTTTAGACTTTTTCTTTCATTAGCCACATTTCAAGCCGAACCCGTTCTTTGACTTTTAACAATATTTGATCCTAATTCTTGAGCACTTTAACATAAAAAGTTAAGGAATGAGCAGTTGAAATGGAACATGAATAGTAGAAATCTATAGGGGTACTATTCAAAGAAAAATTTGAAAATCAGAAAACAAAAAAATAATATGTTTATTAATATATGTTGATAATTTTTTAGTATGAAAATTGATGAATGAAATAAAGTATGTTGAGATGAAGAAGATTAAATAGGGCAAAAGAAGAGAAAAATAGGGTAGTGTAAGCTTTAAACGCTCGGGTAATGAACCATGACAACAATATCTAGAAATTTATCCCACCAGCCTTAAGTCTACACTACACCCAAATAAAAAGACCTAAATGATCCTTTAAAATGAAAAATTCTAACTAGGTATAATTTAAACATTAAGGACAAATCTATAACAATTAGAAACAACATAGTATTTTTTTGTGTGAGAGAGAGTTGATTGTGTACCCAAATAAAATCTTCTTCTAAGAATTTAATTATGTGCATAGGTAATTCTTCAAGTGAGGGCACATGATTATCAAAAGCCGCAACTAGGTAAAACTGTAACAAAAATTCTGCATGAGTCAGCATTTATTCATTAATGTATTTATTAAAGTTGATGTTGCTAGGAATCTTGAAAAGTGCTGATCTTGGTTTGACAAATTGTTCAGATAAAGTTTATTATACATATTATTTAGGTATCTGTATGCATGTGTCTTCATTTGTCCGAGGACGGACAAAGCTTTAAGTGTGGGTGGTGATCTTAGGCATATTTATATGCCTAAATAAGCAAACATCCCATAAATAGAGTTAAGTTCGAGGGTTAATCTATAGAGTTTTAAGTATTTTAATAGGATTTTATGTATTTTATTAACACTGGACAGACTATGCCTCATGGTTGTGTTTTTATGAATTTTTATCAGATTTTAATATTCTGGAATGAGACCTGGAGCAAAGGAAGGCAACTCCTGCAAGGAAACAAGGAAAGAAAAATTGTAATACATAGTCCTTGACTAAGGCGCATCGCAGACCAGTGATTTTATGCTGGAAATTACAAGTCAACAAAGTAGGTGAAAAATCTACCTAACTAACACTAGTCTGCATCGCAGACTAGTGTTAAATGGATGGAAAAGTAGTTTTCAACATGGTAGGAGGAAAAATAACACAAATAACACTAGTGCACGCAACAGACTAGTGTGAAATAGGTAACTTTTTGGTTCAGTCAACATTGTAGCAAAAATTGATTAAAATAATACTAGTCCGCATCACAGACTTCAAGAGAAACACGTCAAAAGTCAGATTTTTTAGGCTATATAAGTCATGAAAAACATGTGAACCTAATCATCCTTTGTTCTAAGTTTTTTCCCAAGTTATGGAGGTCGCTACTCAATGTAGAGAAACATTTTTTGTCTGTTTTACCATCATTTTATATTATTCTTATGAGTTTAAGTATAACATTGGTGTGTATAATTAGCATAAGTGACTAATCTTTCCATTTTTTAGGACTGTAGACATAGACAATGTGTCATTGAGTTTTAATGCTTATGAATGGGTAGTTATTATTGTTCTTATATTATTTAAATCTACATTTCTTAGCTTGATCACTTATGGAAATAAATATGTTTAGCATTGTGAATTCGAAATATGTTGGAATGCTTTAGAACATAATAATATAAGGAGCTTGTTCAATTAAAACATGAGATTGATTTGTGCATTGGAGACTTGTGACAACTACCTCTACACCAAGCTCGATTTAATGTATAGGAAAACTTTATTAATGTGTTTCTATTGCATTGTTTATCCCCGCTCAATGATGTAGTTAGGCAAACAACAAGAATAGGCAAATGGAGGTGTGCAACCCCAATTTGGTAATTTCAACACTGTGAATCAATAGTCCACTGGCCAAACATAAGTATTAACTTTAAGACTAATACGGCGTCTCTAAGTTTATAATCCCGGAATCTTACATTATTTGATAATTCAGTACAAAATAAATTGATTCTTGTTTTAACATAAAATTGCTAGTTTAATTTGCAAGTTAAATTATTCAAAACAAGACTTGATCAATTATTTCTTTATTGCGCTTCAAAAATTATAACTTGGAATATTAACAATTTAAAATAAATCCCTTGGGTACAATAATCTGGTCCTTAAATTAAGGCCACTATATTATTTATTTGACCATGTGCACTTGTGTGTGTTGGGAGGCAACACTCCTATACTGGCATCTTAGGTGAGAGACTTCATGAGTATGAATCCCCCAAAATTCCATGGGTTAAAGGTGAGTGAGGACCCTTAATAGTTCATTGATGAGGTTTACAAGATCTTGGCTATCATAGGTGTGAGGTCGGAGGATAAAGAGGAGTTGCCGGCTACCAACTCAAAGGGGTAGAACAAATATAGTACAATCAATGGAAGGAGGAGAAAGGAGTCAACAATGTGGTTCTATAGGAAGAGTTCAAGACGACCTTTCTTAATCGATTCTTTCCTATTGAGCTTAGGGAAGCAATGTTAGTGGACTTTATTCATCTGAAATAAGGGTCTATGAAGGTGAGGGAGTATTACCTCAAGTTCAACCAACTTTGAAAGTATGCTCCACAATTGGTGGCCGACTCTAAGATCTACGATGAACATATTTGTGATAGGTGTTTCTGACTTGGTGAGTGAGGAGTGTCGATCTACCATGTTGATTAATGACATGGACTTGCCACGTTTGATGTCCTATAACAAACAAATGGAGGAGGAGAAATTAAGGAAGAGAAGGGGTTATGAGGCCAAGAGGGATCATTTTGTGGGAAAGTTCCAAAGTCGCAAGGGTGACTGGTTCTATCAAGGCCAAGGGTATTCTAATAAGATTGTTGGCAATGACATTCCAAGGGCCCAAGGTGTCGAGGTGTGGTTCCTAATGGTGGGTGTCCAAAATGTGGTAGGTGTCATAGTGGCCCATGCTTGAGGGATACAAATGCTTGTTATGGTTGTGGTGAAGTTGGGTATAAGGTGATTGATTGCCCTCGAATTGCAAGAAGGGAAAGGAGGTATGTCCATAAGGTGCTAATGTGGTTCCTTTGGTGAAAGGTGGTCAACAAGGTGGTACCCTAAAGCACAATCAGTTTTATGCATTCCATGGGAGGTAAGGGGTTGAGTAAGTTCCCGATTTCATCACCAATATGTTAAAAGTGTTTAATTTGGATGTGTATGGATTAATTAATCCAGGTGCTACTCTTTCTTTTATTACCCCCTTTGTTGGCAAAATGTTCCATGTTGACCCTGAGTTGTTATGTGAGTCATATGAGGTATCAACTCCTATTGGTGCATCTATTGTTGCTAGGAAGGTCTATAGAAATTTTCCTATTTGCACCTTGCATAAAATATTGCCTTGTGATCTTGTTGAATTGGGCATGGTTGATTTTGATGTCATTCTTGCGATTGATTGGTTGCATGCATACTATGCCTCTATTGATTGTAGAACACGTAGAGTCAAGTTGCAATTCTCAAATGAACCCATTCTTGAGGGGGAGAGTCATGATGTGGTGGTCAAGGGTAAGTTTATCTCTTGCATTAAAGCCCATAAGTTAATCTTTAAGGGGTATCTTTACCATCTTGTGAGGGTTAGGGATGTGGAGTCCAAGGTCCTTCCCATAGAGTTGGTTTCGGTTGTTAATGAGTTCCTTGATGTCTTTCTGAATGACCTTCCCGGTGTTCCTCTTGAAAGGAAAATAGATTTTGGTATAGATTGATACTCGACCCATTTTTATTTTCCCATACCATATGGCCCTATGGCCCTAATAGAGTTAAAGGAGTTGAAGGAATAGTTAAGGGACTCCTAGCCAATCCCCTTGGGGTGCACCGGTATTGTTTGTGAAGAAGAATGATGCGTCTCTTAGGATGTGTATTGATTACCGATAACTCAATAGGGACACGATCAAGAATAGGTATCCTCTTCCAAATTGATGATATTTTGACCAATTGCAAGGGGCTAGCTATTTCTCTAAGAATGATCTTCGACCCAGGTATCATCAAGTGAAGATGGGGGAGTATGCCATTCCTAAGATGACCTTCTGGACTTGGTATGGGTATTATGAATTTGTGGTTATGTCCTTTGGGTTGACCAATGCACCAGCCATCTTAATGGGTCTAATGAATAGGGTCTTCAATGATTGATTCATTTGTTGTAATATTCATTGTTGATATTTTGATCTATTCTCTTGGTGAGGAGGAGCATAGAGCTTATCTAGGGGTTATGTTGTAATGATTGAGGGAGGAAAGTTTTATGATAAATATGAAAAGTGTGAATTTTGGTTGATATAGATTGCCTTCCTAGGAAATGTGGTGTTAGAAAATGGTATTAAGGTAGATCCTAAGAAGACCGATGTGATTAGAAATTTACTTAGACCATTGACCCCATCGGACATTAGGAGATTCTTGGGCATAGCGGGTTACTATCAGAGGTTTGTAAATGGATTCTCTTCTATTGCTTCTCTTATGACAAAATTGACTCAAAAGAAGGTTAAATTTGTGTGGATCGAAAAGGGTGAGAGGAGTTTCCATACATTAAGAGATAAGCTTGTGCCCTCTCCTATATTGTCACTATCAGATGGGCTAGAGGGGTTTATTATGTATTGTGTATTGTGATACTTCTAGAGTTTGTTTGGGTTGTGTTCTAATGCAAAATGTAAGGTGATAGCCTATGCTTCTAGACAACTCAAAGTGTATCAAAATAACTATCCTTGTAATTATCTTCAATTGGCTGCCATGGTGTTTGCCTTGAAAATTTGGCGTCATTATTTGTATGAGGTACATGTGGATGTGTTCACTGATCATAAAATTTTCCAATATGTCTTTACTCAAAAGGATCACAACTTGAGACAAAGAAGATGGCTAGAACTTCTTAAGGATTATGATGTAAGTGTGCACTATCATCCCCGTAAGACCAATGTGGTGGCAGATGCCTTGAGTAGGGTGTCTATGGGTAGCCTATCTCATATTGATGATGGTGATAAAGAGGTGTCTAGAGAGGTTCATCAGTTGCCCAGATTGTGGGTAGGTTGGAAGATGTTCGTAATACATGTTGTTGTTATTGATGGTTCTAAGTCTTCCTTGGTTGATGAGGTGATAGCGAAGCAATATCTTGATCCCTCCTTGGTAAAGTTGAAGGCCTTTGTGAAGGAGGGCAAGGTGGACATTTTCTCCTAAGGAGGAGATGGTACCGTTAGGTGCCAAGGTAGGTTATGCATGCCTTGTATTGACAATTTGAGGGAGAAAATTCTTGATAAGGCCTATAATTCTTCTTATTCTATCCACCCTGCTTCCACCGAAATGTATAGAAATTTTAGGGATGTGTATTGGTGGGGAGGCATGAAGAGGGACATTGCCAAACTTATTTTTGG
Source organism: Solanum sejunctum (assembly GCA_025642045.1). Classification (NCBI taxonomy): domain Eukaryota; kingdom Viridiplantae; phylum Streptophyta; class Magnoliopsida; order Solanales; family Solanaceae; genus Solanum; species Solanum sejunctum. Next base: position 14,548 of record JAOTQJ010149543.1, read on the forward strand.
TTGTCATAACTGTCAACAAGTTAAAGCCGAACATTCAAAGGCCAGGTGGCCTAACCAAAGACATAGCGATTCCTATTGGGAAGTTGGAGGTTATTAATATGAATTTTATAGTTGGGTTGCCTAAGACTAGAAAGGGCTTTGATTCCATTTTGGTTATGGTTGATAGCATGACAAGCTCGGCTCACTTTCTACTAGTTAAGATAACATATGGGGATGAATATTATGCTAGGATATACATTCATGACTTGATGAGGTTGCATGGGGTTCCTTTGTCCATCATATCGGTATCAGGGTGCTTAATTTACTTCACACTTTTGGAGGTCCTTTCAAAGGGGTTTGGTATAGAGTAAAGCTTAGTACAACCTTTCATCCTTAAATGGATGGTCAAACTGAAGGAAATATCCAAACACTTAAAGATATGCTTAGGGCTTATGTATTGAAGCTTAAGGGTAGTTGGGATAATTATCTTCCATTCATTGAGTTTGCCTATTAACAATAGCTATCATTCTAGCATCGATATGGCTCCTTTTGAGGCTCTCTATGGTTGGTGTTGTAGATCACTAATTGAGTGGTTTGAGGTTGGTCATATAGCTTTGTTGGGACTAGATTTGGTTATGGAGGCTTTTCAGAAAGATGATTAGGTAGAGGTTGAAGATAGCCCAAAGTCGTTAAAAGTTCTATACCGATATGAGAAGAAGGGACCTTGAATTCCAAGTTGTTGATTAGGTTTATTTGAATGTGTCATGTATGAAGATTGTGGTTCATTTTGGAAAGAAGGGAAAGTTGAACCCAAGATATATGGGTCCTTATAGATTAATAAGGAGAACTGACAAGGTAACTTATGAGTTGGAATTGCCTATTAAGATGGATTTGGTTCATCCGGTCTTTCATGTATCCATGTTGAGGAAATGTGTGGGAGATCCTAATGCAATTATGCCTCTCGATGCTATGAAGAGGTTTCGGTTCAGATTTTGGATAGATAAGTAAAGATGTTAAGGAACAAGGATGTGGCTTCCGTTAAGGTCCTTTGGAGGAATCAACAAGTTGAAAGTGCTACTTGGGAGGCTAAAGCAAACAGCAAAAGTGATATCATTATCTATTCCACTCCACTCAAGCCTAATGTATTGATTTAAGTCCTTTATATGATCTCAAGTATTAAGTTCAGCTCTCATGTCATTGCATACATTCATGTTTAAATTGACACGTTCATGATGATTTTATACTTATGATGAGATTTTTAAAATGATGTTTAAGTGCATTGTTGCATCTCTATGTGGGCTGAAATTGTCATGTTTTTGTCCCTCATATAGAATTTGGCATTTGGGGATGAATGCCCCAGAGGGAAAGATATTTAAACGCCCCCAAAAAGTGCCTAAAAAGGTGCATCAAAATTATTCGAAATCTTAATTTCTATATATCTAAAATTTCATGCGTTATATCGATAATCCAACTTCATATTCTTGTTTAGGAGATCAAATTGAGTTGGTACTCGATCTAACCACAATTTTAGTAAATGAATCGCAATTTTATTTTCCCAAAAAATGAATTTCAAAGAGGTTTTCACGCCCTGGTGCGATGCGCCAAGGGCGCGCCACAGTATATTTTTTGGGCAGTTGTTCAAGTCCGGTCCAAGTCTTTTGACTCTTGGGCCTAAGTATTTCCAAATGTGAAAATACTTATACTTAGCCATATTTCATCCTCATGTCATTCAAAACATTCCCCAATACTTATTCAAACACTTAGCCAAATATTTTACTACTAAATTCAAGTCTCAACATTGATTCGGATCTTAAGGTTCACATTCAAGCTTCAAGTATCCATTTCCAAAGCTAAGGTATGTGGGTTTCTTTCATGGATTTCTTTCACCCATGATTGCCAATCTTATTTTTAACTAAAATTACATGATTTAAAGTTGATTTCCTCATAGGTCTTATCTATTATCAATTTCACTACACACTATGTTGGGGTTTCATGAAATTATGGTTTTTTAAGCATGTTTTGAGCTATGAATCTAAGGTCTATTGTGAGATCTAATGAAGCGTCTTGATGTACATTGATTAAGGGTGTTACCAAGTATCTATTGATGGTTTCATGTTGAATTTTTTAACATGATTCCACTCTTGAAATGCATAGTTTTACACTAGCATTACGTACCCGCGAAGTGTTTGATAAAATGTTTTGGTGATGATTTCATGAGGAATTGAAGGTTTAATGCATGTCTTATGAGTTGAATGACTTTATGATGATGAAAGGAATGTATATATATGATATTATTTCTATGGTGTGAGGGAAAATGACCAAGCCTCAGTCGGGAGGTTGTAGGCCAGGGTAACATTATTGAGGGGTTTGTACCTCGATCGCCTTGCTCGGGAGGTGGCAGACCCGTACAACCATGTCTAGGATTTTGCACCTTGACAATCATGTTAGGGAGTTTGTACTCTATCAATCACGTTGGGGGGTTTGTACCTCATCAATCACATGAAGGGTTTTGTACCTGACGCGCCTCTCAAGGAGTTAGTAGGCCTTGGATTTGCACTAAAGTGGTCTCTCCTTACACATCAATTATGTTCACCCTATGCGTTATGTTCTATATAAGCATGGGTTACTTGATTCATACATGCCAACATTCGAGAAGGGTAGAATGGTATTGGTCGAAATTGCTTGAAATGACCTTTGAGGTCATTACACAACCATTCTTCTAGGATAATTTAGCCATTCTGAAGCTAATCGAAAGTCAAATTTCATTCTGAGGCCCTTTACTCCTAATTTATTGTTAAACTCATTTACAATATTAATTCAGCCTATAATATGGAAAATTACACGTCTGTCAAATGAGCGACCAAACAACTGAACTATTAGTACCTGCGAGTCATAAATGACCTAGATCACTATAGGAATGCTCTAACCGAGAAAATGAACAAAAACACAGAATTGGCCTAGAGGATCATTACAAATAGGACTAGTTATTGATTTTCAAGAGAAATTAAATAAACAAGGATAAAGAAATATACAAAAAGAATAGGATAAAGATTAATCTAAATTAATATTGGAAACAATACAAATAGAAAGGATAGTATTTGACGAAACAAGATTATTAAAATGAAAATAATATGAGAAAAAAAGATGAAAAAAGGGTACATAACCAAGAAACATATCAAAAAGGAAAATAATAGATTTCAAAATATCTAGAGGGTAAAGAGAATTATCTTTTCACGGTTAGGAGAATCTTATCAAGTTATCAATCACATTCCCAAATATGTAAAATTTATTTTTAACTTAACAGCATTTACTAGGAATCTTAAGAAAATAACTAAGATGGAAGGGTTAAAATTATGTATATTTGTCACGTTAGTGGCACCGCACGAAGAGAAGTTAAATTCACTAGTTAATTATATAGTTAACCAATTAGATCTATCCTAAGACATTGTTGATCTTACATAAGATTTTATCAATTTTAGTTTGGAAAACTTTTCTTTATGGAAACAATTACAAGAACTGTAACATTATTTTATAAGAAACTATTTAAATCTATGTATTTGTCAAATAATCAGGTCTTTTTTCATTTAATCAAATATTTTGACTTGATCGTTGTTTTCTATTTGGATTATTTCTCTTAAGATTTTCAATTCGAAAAATAAATTCAAATCATACAAATAAAATAACTATTACGTGTTAGAGAAAGTTCAAAGGTTTTTTCAGTTTTTCATCATTTGGTGATCTCAATTGTTTGTCGCTAAATGAAAAATCAAAAGTATTTTCATACAGTTCAAATCATTCAAATTTTGAATTGAGAAAATGACTTGGCCTACTATATATATGAAGTAAGCAACACAATAAGCTCCTTCACGTAACTTTATGAATTTTTATCAAGTTGTTTCTTTTTAAAAATGATGCATTCCTTATAATATCATGGTTATATATTTATCTCAAATGAAATTTTCTAAGTAGAAATTATAGCAGTTACAAATTCTTCTCCTCTCTATTTTTTTAAAAGCTAGATCTCTTAATTAATCTATAACAACATTAATATGCATACAAGATAGTCATAATACAAAATAAATTGATTCTTGTTTTAACATAAAATTGCTAGTTTAATTTGCAAGTTAAATTATTCAAAACAAGACTTGATCAATTATTTCTTTATTGCGCTTCAAAAATTATAACTTGGAATATTAACAATTTAAAATAAATCCCTTGGGTACAATAATCTGGTCCTTAAATTAAGGCCACTATATTATTTATTTGACCATGTGCACTTGTGTGTGTTGGGAGGCAACACTCCTATACTGGCATCTTAGGTGAGAGACTTCATGAGTATGAATCCCCCAAAATTCCATGGGTTAAAGGTGAGTGAGGACCCTTAATAGTTCATTGATGAGGTTTACAAGATCTTGGCTATCATAGGTGTGAGGTCGGAGGATAAAGAGGAGTTGCCGGCTACCAACTCAAAGGGGTAGAACAAATATAGTACAATCAATGGAAGGAGGAGAAAGGAGTCAACAATGTGGTTCTATAGGAAGAGTTCAAGACGACCTTTCTTAATCGATTCTTTCCTATTGAGCTTAGGGAAGCAATGTTAGTGGACTTTATTCATCTGAAATAAGGGTCTATGAAGGTGAGGGAGTATTACCTCAAGTTCAACCAACTTTGAAAGTATGCTCCACAATTGGTGGCCGACTCTAAGATCTACGATGAACATATTTGTGATAGGTGTTTCTGACTTGGTGAGTGAGGAGTGTCGATCTACCATGTTGATTAATGACATGGACTTGCCACGTTTGATGTCCTATAACAAACAAATGGAGGAGGAGAAATTAAGGAAGAGAAGGGGTTATGAGGCCAAGAGGGATCATTTTGTGGGAAAGTTCCAAAGTCGCAAGGGTGACTGGTTCTATCAAGGCCAAGGGTATTCTAATAAGATTGTTGGCAATGACATTCCAAGGGCCCAAGGTGTCGAGGTGTGGTTCCTAATGGTGGGTGTCCAAAATGTGGTAGGTGTCATAGTGGCCCATGCTTGAGGGATACAAATGCTTGTTATGGTTGTGGTGAAGTTGGGTATAAGGTGATTGATTGCCCTCGAATTGCAAGAAGGGAAAGGAGGTATGTCCATAAGGTGCTAATGTGGTTCCTTTGGTGAAAGGTGGTCAACAAGGTGGTACCCTAAAGCACAATCAGTTTTATGCATTCCATGGGAGGTAAGGGGTTGAGTAAGTTCCCGATTTCATCACCAATATGTTAAAAGTGTTTAATTTGGATGTGTATGGATTAATTAATCCAGGTGCTACTCTTTCTTTTATTACCCCCTTTGTTGGCAAAATGTTCCATGTTGACCCTGAGTTGTTATGTGAGTCATATGAGGTATCAACTCCTATTGGTGCATCTATTGTTGCTAGGAAGGTCTATAGAAATTTTCCTATTTGCACCTTGCATAAAATATTGCCTTGTGATCTTGTTGAATTGGGCATGGTTGATTTTGATGTCATTCTTGCGATTGATTGGTTGCATGCATACTATGCCTCTATTGATTGTAGAACACGTAGAGTCAAGTTGCAATTCTCAAATGAACCCATTCTTGAGGGGGAGAGTCATGATGTGGTGGTCAAGGGTAAGTTTATCTCTTGCATTAAAGCCCATAAGTTAATCTTTAAGGGGTATCTTTACCATCTTGTGAGGGTTAGGGATGTGGAGTCCAAGGTCCTTCCCATAGAGTTGGTTTCGGTTGTTAATGAGTTCCTTGATGTCTTTCTGAATGACCTTCCCGGTGTTCCTCTTGAAAGGAAAATAGATTTTGGTATAGATTGATACTCGACCCATTTTTATTTTCCCATACCATATGGCCCTATGGCCCTAATAGAGTTAAAGGAGTTGAAGGAATAGTTAAGGGACTCCTAGCCAATCCCCTTGGGGTGCACCGGTATTGTTTGTGAAGAAGAATGATGCGTCTCTTAGGATGTGTATTGATTACCGATAACTCAATAGGGACACGATCAAGAATAGGTATCCTCTTCCAAATTGATGATATTTTGACCAATTGCAAGGGGCTAGCTATTTCTCTAAGAATGATCTTCGACCCAGGTATCATCAAGTGAAGATGGGGGAGTATGCCATTCCTAAGATGACCTTCTGGACTTGGTATGGGTATTATGAATTTGTGGTTATGTCCTTTGGGTTGACCAATGCACCAGCCATCTTAATGGGTCTAATGAATAGGGTCTTCAATGATTGATTCATTTGTTGTAATATTCATTGTTGATATTTTGATCTATTCTCTTGGTGAGGAGGAGCATAGAGCTTATCTAGGGGTTATGTTGTAATGATTGAGGGAGGAAAGTTTTATGATAAATATGAAAAGTGTGAATTTTGGTTGATATAGATTGCCTTCCTAGGAAATGTGGTGTTAGAAAATGGTATTAAGGTAGATCCTAAGAAGACCGATGTGATTAGAAATTTACTTAGACCATTGACCCCATCGGACATTAGGAGATTCTTGGGCATAGCGGGTTACTATCAGAGGTTTGTAAATGGATTCTCTTCTATTGCTTCTCTTATGACAAAATTGACTCAAAAGAAGGTTAAATTTGTGTGGATCGAAAAGGGTGAGAGGAGTTTCCATACATTAAGAGATAAGCTTGTGCCCTCTCCTATATTGTCACTATCAGATGGGCTAGAGGGGTTTATTATGTATTGTGTATTGTGATACTTCTAGAGTTTGTTTGGGTTGTGTTCTAATGCAAAATGTAAGGTGATAGCCTATGCTTCTAGACAACTCAAAGTGTATCAAAATAACTATCCTTGTAATTATCTTCAATTGGCTGCCATGGTGTTTGCCTTGAAAATTTGGCGTCATTATTTGTATGAGGTACATGTGGATGTGTTCACTGATCATAAAATTTTCCAATATGTCTTTACTCAAAAGGATCACAACTTGAGACAAAGAAGATGGCTAGAACTTCTTAAGGATTATGATGTAAGTGTGCACTATCATCCCCGTAAGACCAATGTGGTGGCAGATGCCTTGAGTAGGGTGTCTATGGGTAGCCTATCTCATATTGATGATGGTGATAAAGAGGTGTCTAGAGAGGTTCATCAGTTGCCCAGATTGTGGGTAGGTTGGAAGATGTTCGTAATACATGTTGTTGTTATTGATGGTTCTAAGTCTTCCTTGGTTGATGAGGTGATAGCGAAGCAATATCTTGATCCCTCCTTGGTAAAGTTGAAGGCCTTTGTGAAGGAGGGCAAGGTGGACATTTTCTCCTAAGGAGGAGATGGTACCGTTAGGTGCCAAGGTAGGTTATGCATGCCTTGTATTGACAATTTGAGGGAGAAAATTCTTGATAAGGCCTATAATTCTTCTTATTCTATCCACCCTGCTTCCACCGAAATGTATAGAAATTTTAGGGATGTGTATTGGTGGGGAGGCATGAAGAGGGACATTGCCAAACTTATTTTTGGTTGTCATAACTGTCAACAAGTTAAAGCCGAACATTCAAAGGCCAGGTGGCCTAACCAAAGACATAGCGATTCCTATTGGGAAGTTGGAGGTTATTAATATGAATTTTATAGTTGGGTTGCCTAAGACTAGAAAGGGCTTTGATTCCATTTTGGTTATGGTTGATAGCATGACAAGCTCGGCTCACTTTCTACTAGTTAAGATAACATATGGGGATGAATATTATGCTAGGATATACATTCATGACTTGATGAGGTTGCATGGGGTTCCTTTGTCCATCATATCGGTATCAGGGTGCTTAATTTACTTCACACTTTTGGAGGTCCTTTCAAAGGGGTTTGGTATAGAGTAAAGCTTAGTACAACCTTTCATCCTTAAATGGATGGTCAAACTGAAGGAAATATCCAAACACTTAAAGATATGCTTAGGGCTTATGTATTGAAGCTTAAGGGTAGTTGGGATAATTATCTTCCATTCATTGAGTTTGCCTATTAACAATAGCTATCATTCTAGCATCGATATGGCTCCTTTTGAGGCTCTCTATGGTTGGTGTTGTAGATCACTAATTGAGTGGTTTGAGGTTGGTCATATAGCTTTGTTGGGACTAGATTTGGTTATGGAGGCTTTTCAGAAAGATGATTAGGTAGAGGTTGAAGATAGCCCAAAGTCGTTAAAAGTTCTATACCGATATGAGAAGAAGGGACCTTGAATTCCAAGTTGTTGATTAGGTTTATTTGAATGTGTCATGTATGAAGATTGTGGTTCATTTTGGAAAGAAGGGAAAGTTGAACCCAAGATATATGGGTCCTTATAGATTAATAAGGAGAACTGACAAGGTAACTTATGAGTTGGAATTGCCTATTAAGATGGATTTGGTTCATCCGGTCTTTCATGTATCCATGTTGAGGAAATGTGTGGGAGATCCTAATGCAATTATGCCTCTCGATGCTATGAAGAGGTTTCGGTTCAGATTTTGGATAGATAAGTAAAGATGTTAAGGAACAAGGATGTGGCTTCCGTTAAGGTCCTTTGGAGGAATCAACAAGTTGAAAGTGCTACTTGGGAGGCTAAAGCAAACAGCAAAAGTGATATCATTATCTATTCCACTCCACTCAAGCCTAATGTATTGATTTAAGTCCTTTATATGATCTCAAGTATTAAGTTCAGCTCTCATGTCATTGCATACATTCATGTTTAAATTGACACGTTCATGATGATTTTATACTTATGATGAGATTTTTAAAATGATGTTTAAGTGCATTGTTGCATCTCTATGTGGGCTGAAATTGTCATGTTTTTGTCCCTCATATAGAATTTGGCATTTGGGGATGAATGCCCCAGAGGGAAAGATATTTAAACGCCCCCAAAAAGTGCCTAAAAAGGTGCATCAAAATTATTCGAAATCTTAATTTCTATATATCTAAAATTTCATGCGTTATATCGATAATCCAACTTCATATTCTTGTTTAGGAGATCAAATTGAGTTGGTACTCGATCTAACCACAATTTTAGTAAATGAATCGCAATTTTATTTTCCCAAAAAATGAATTTCAAAGAGGTTTTCACGCCCTGGTGCGATGCGCCAAGGGCGCGCCACAGTATATTTTTTGGGCAGTTGTTCAAGTCCGGTCCAAGTCTTTTGACTCTTGGGCCTAAGTATTTCCAAATGTGAAAATACTTATACTTAGCCATATTTCATCCTCATGTCATTCAAAACATTCCCCAATACTTATTCAAACACTTAGCCAAATATTTTACTACTAAATTCAAGTCTCAACATTGATTCGGATCTTAAGGTTCACATTCAAGCTTCAAGTATCCATTTCCAAAGCTAAGGTATGTGGGTTTCTTTCATGGATTTCTTTCACCCATGATTGCCAATCTTATTTTTAACTAAAATTACATGATTTAAAGTTGATTTCCTCATAGGTCTTATCTATTATCAATTTCACTACACACTATGTTGGGGTTTCATGAAATTATGGTTTTTTAAGCATGTTTTGAGCTATGAATCTAAGGTCTATTGTGAGATCTAATGAAGCGTCTTGATGTACATTGATTAAGGGTGTTACCAAGTATCTATTGATGGTTTCATGTTGAATTTTTTAACATGATTCCACTCTTGAAATGCATAGTTTTACACTAGCATTACGTACCCGCGAAGTGTTTGATAAAATGTTTTGGTGATGATTTCATGAGGAATTGAAGGTTTAATGCATGTCTTATGAGTTGAATGACTTTATGATGATGAAAGGAATGTATATATATGATATTATTTCTATGGTGTGAGGGAAAATGACCAAGCCTCAGTCGGGAGGTTGTAGGCCAGGGTAACATTATTGAGGGGTTTGTACCTCGATCGCCTTGCTCGGGAGGTGGCAGACCCGTACAACCATGTCTAGGATTTTGCACCTTGACAATCATGTTAGGGAGTTTGTACTCTATCAATCACGTTGGGGGGTTTGTACCTCATCAATCACATGAAGGGTTTTGTACCTGACGCGCCTCTCAAGGAGTTAGTAGGCCTTGGATTTGCACTAAAGTGGTCTCTCCTTACACATCAATTATGTTCACCCTATGCGTTATGTTCTATATAAGCATGGGTTACTTGATTCATACATGCCAACATTCGAGAAGGGTAGAATGGTATTGGTCGAAATTGCTTGAAATGACCTTTGAGGTCATTACACAACCATTCTTCTAGGATAATTTAGCCATTCTGAAGCTAATCGAAAGTCAAATTTCATTCTGAGGCCCTTTACTCCTAATTTATTGTTAAACTCATTTACAATATTAATTCAGCCTATAATATGGAAAATTACACGTCTGTCAAATGAGCGACCAAACAACTGAACTATTAGTACCTGCGAGTCATAAATGACCTAGATCACTATAGGAATGCTCTAACCGAGAAAATGAACAAAAACACAGAATTGGCCTAGAGGATCATTACAAATAGGACTAGTTATTGATTTTCAAGAGAAATTAAATAAACAAGGATAAAGAAATATACAAAAAGAATAGGATAAAGATTAATCTAAATTAATATTGGAAACAATACAAATAGAAAGGATAGTATTTGACGAAACAAGATTATTAAAATGAAAATAATATGAGAAAAAAAGATGAAAAAAGGGTACATAACCAAGAAACATATCAAAAAGGAAAATAATAGATTTCAAAATATCTAGAGGGTAAAGAGAATTATCTTTTCACGGTTAGGAGAATCTTATCAAGTTATCAATCACATTCCCAAATATGTAAAATTTATTTTTAACTTAACAGCATTTACTAGGAATCTTAAGAAAATAACTAAGATGGAAGGGTTAAAATTATGTATATTTGTCACGTTAGTGGCACCGCACGAAGAGAAGTTAAATTCACTAGTTAATTATATAGTTAACCAATTAGATCTATCCTAAGACATTGTTGATCTTACATAAGATTTTATCAATTTTAGTTTGGAAAACTTTTCTTTATGGAAACAATTACAAGAACTGTAACATTATTTTATAAGAAACTATTTAAATCTATGTATTTGTCAAATAATCAGGTCTTTTTTCATTTAATCAAATATTTTGACTTGATCGTTGTTTTCTATTTGGATTATTTCTCTTAAGATTTTCAATTCGAAAAATAAATTCAAATCATACAAATAAAATAACTATTACGTGTTAGAGAAAGTTCAAAGGTTTTTTCAGTTTTTCATCATTTGGTGATCTCAATTGTTTGTCGCTAAATGAAAAATCAAAAGTATTTTCATACAGTTCAAATCATTCAAATTTTGAATTGAGAAAATGACTTGGCCTACTATATATATGAAGTAAGCAACACAATAAGCTCCTTCACGTAACTTTATGAATTTTTATCAAGTTGTTTCTTTTTAAAAATGATGCATTCCTTATAATATCATGGTTATATATTTATCTCAAATGAAATTTTCTAAGTAGAAATTATAGCAGTTACAAATTCTTCTCCTCTCTATTTTTTTAAAAGCTAGATCTCTTAATTAATCTATAACAACATTAATATGCATACAAGATAGTCATAATAAAAATCTTAACTCATTAACATTTTCATCAGAGAAAGGCCTAAAATGTTCTTAAACTATTTGAATTGGTATAAAATTACCCTCCATCCATTTTCAACCATCAAATGCCCATGACGTCAACCTTGTGGCTCAAAATATCCTTATTTCTAACAACCCGTACTCATAAGATAGATAAGGGAAAATATTGTACCAAAATCTCATATTTTAAGGGCATTTTAGGCCTTCTGAAATAATTTGAAATAACTTAATCTATGGTCCTATTGCAATGACTCGTTATGTTATTTTGAAAACTAATCTTTCTGCGTTTCAGAAAGATCATTCTGGTAAAATTTTAAGGAGTCTTTTCGACTATTCAATAACCACTGTCACTAAGTTGAAGGGTCATTTTAGATAGTTGGATTAGTTGATGGGTTAAAGTGATAATTTAAATAAAATTCTAGATCACTCATATCATATTTACTAATTATTAGATTAATATAATTGAGCACTTTAATACACAATTAATTGAAAGAGAACAAAGAAGGGCTTGTGTGAGATTTGTGAACGACTTCGGAGAGCACCTTCCAGGTAACGTTTTTGTCTCTCAAATTCTTCGTTAACATGGGGATTATGTTCAGTAAATGGATAAAATCACACTTTGTTGTATTGGTTATTATATTGGTTGAATGGAATGTAACCTTTAAGGATCCATAATTACAGATACATATGACTGGAATGCTAATGTCGTTGTTACTAAAAATACTTCTTTCTACTAATCTTATGATAAACTTTATGCAAGGATAAGTAGTAATTTTCAACCTATAGGTGTATTATGTCGACCAGCAAAGATATTATACGGCTTCATGTGCACTGTATTTGTGTGTAATGTTAACATGTGTCTGTGTGGGATGTGCGTCATCCCCTGGTGGATGACTTTACTAGAAAAAGAATGTTTGGTTGGGTGACTCAGTAGTATATCCCTCTTGCTTGCTTCACAGAGCAGCAACTCTTCCTTTTCTTTCCATTACACGCATACATTTATATATATTTTCTCAAATCTGTTGATGATTAATAGTAGTAATAGGTAATTAGATATTAGATGTATCACGTTTTATAAATATCATTAAAGTTATATGATTTGGATGAATTAAGACTTAACTCTAGACTTGATAGTTAGGACTAGACCATAGATTTGGGTGTGTTTAATTTGAAAATCTCATTGTGAAGTCTTATTTGATTAGATCGTGGTGCTACGGATCCTATTGAAAAGGAAAAGACAAAATCTTGAGGATTTGTGACGCATGTTTGGTATTCAAGGTATGTTAAGACTTTTCAGACTTCGTTGAAGGATATTTTTCTAATTTAAGTTTGAAATAATAAAAATAGAGAGTGGGTAAAGGTGAAAGACGGGGTCTCGTACTAATGGTGTGACTGACATTGGTGCGAGCACCGCTGTTATAAAGGGAAAGTTTATTTCTATAGAGGATTGAGTGTAACCAAAGAATGCCAAAGCATATGGGCATTAGCTGATGTATTATGACTTAGTTTCTTTATGTGGTTGTGCTTCTTTATTGAACCTATATATTTGTGATAGTTGAGCTGACTACACGTTGTACTATATTTATTGTATTGTGATGCATTACCACCCCCTATATTATTGACGTTATATCATGCATATGGATTGACATGCGATTGAGTGTGTGTTGAGATCACTGTTATAATCTAAGTTTGGCACGCGAAGATCGTCCATGTTGGTGATGGTTAATTTTATTTATAGTGCGTTGAGATCATCCGTACAGACACATAGAGACCGTCCTTGTAGGTATATGGACCTCACAAGTCACCCATGGGTCAAAACCCTCGACGTATTCCCTAGAGGTATTGTGTATATATGATTTAATGATGATTTGACATTTGAGGTATATCATTTCATAGTGTTACGTTGCATCTCATTATCTCTTCACTATTGTTGATTGTGCTTTATTAGTGTTGGACATTATGTGATATTTGATTACTTCTGTTTTGATAACACTTGATTGTCAAATACTGCAAGGACTTACAAAATTAGAAGATGGTATTTTTTTATGTAGACTCCCATCACTACTTCTTCGTTGTTGGTCAATGAGACATGTTGGATACATGTGATTTCATACTTATACTACACTTGTTGCACTCTTTTTATGCTGCAGATTCAATTTCGAGTATGAGCGCCTCCCGTGGAGTTATTTGAGTTCAAGGTTGCATTATCTCGGAGTTGTGGTGAGCTGCTCTGCAGCCCATATCTCCCTGTATCTCATTAATCATTTTGTTTTTCATATTTCAAAAGGTTATTTCTTATGTTTAGACTTGTCATTTTAGTTTTATACTTGCATCACTATTTTAGAAGAACTTGTACTTATGACACTAAATCTTGGGTGACATCTTAGCTTTCTGAATTTTCGTACTTATAAGTGACTTTTTTTTAGGATAGTCATTTGTTATCTATTGTTCACTTTATTTATACATTGATTAGTAACTCATTGGGTTGGTTTACCTATCGACTGACAGTATAGGTTCCATCATAGTTCGTGTTTCAAGGTCATGACACTTATATAGTTGACCTGATTTTGAGTTCTGTAGTAAATTAAAAATAAAAAATGAGTTAGTTCTTTACTTCCTACACTGATTTCCCCACCCCTTCCAACCCATTTGTGATAAGCCATCTTAAGATAAGAAGTCTTACATCGCCAAAACATTGAGGCAATATTGGGTATATAAATAAAAAGATTTTACTTGCTTGTGATGTGTTTTATAGCCGATCTGTCGTAGGATTAAAGAGAATATTATCATTAGAAAGTTTGGCCATTATAGATGGTACAAGAGCCACTTTTGTATTAACCTTATCGATATGACCCAGAATTCAGCTCAGTTTAGGAAAATCTTGATAAGGGGGGATAAACTTCAATACTAAATATAGGCAAATTCCATGTTGAGTATAGATAAAATCCCATGTTAGAACAAACTAGCTAGGATGCTTAGTCCACAAAGGGTGTAATGACCTCGAAGGTCATTTATAGCATTTTCAACTAAATTACCATTTTCGATTCTCGAATATTCTCTTGACTTATTTTTGGTCAAATATAAAGGCCAAAATTTGAAAACCTTGTTAAAAAATTAGAGTTTTGCTAAAGAAAGAGTTTTAAAATGCACGCATTGAAAATTTTGAGTTTTGGGATCATTTTCAATTTTGTGTGTCAAAATTCAATTACATCAGTTTTAGAATGCCAAATTTGGCATAGAAGAACTTGTATAACTGAATTTGGACTTAAAACATATATTTTAGGCCTAAAGATGCATTATCAGTTCATTTTGGATCATAAGTTTGACTTTGGTCAGCATTCGATGTTTGAAGGCTTGAATCAAAATTTCATAAGTTCCAGTGATTTTGGATGGTGAAATTAATGCTAGACATGATTTCATTGCAATTTTTAGAGTTTTTGAGAATATTTTTAGTTTTTGAGGTTGAAACTAGCTTAAATAATCTTTCTCAGGTAAGGGACCAAGGGAGATTACAGATTCGAATTCTAACAATTCCATTGAGTCCAAAATATCATCTCTAGTAGGGCTCCATTTTTGGTTTATGTTGATATAGTTTTGAATGAATCTTCGAGGGTCCAAATATAATTTTTTATATGTTGTGTGTTGATAGTTTATGGTTGTTTCTAGTGCAATTAGCACCCTTTTCCATGTTCGCGCAGATGCCTCCGCATTGGCAGAGTGTAATGGCACTTGACCTCCACATGTGTGGAGATGGGGATCATATTCATTGAGTATAGGCATCTATAAATTCGCGTTCAACAGATGAACAATCCGCATTCCCAGAGTGTTGAGACTCCTAAGTTTCTGTGTTCATCGATATGGCTTCAAGTTTGCAGAGTACATTCTATACTATTAAGGACCCAAACATTGTTCAACTTCATTAGAGCTTGGAAAATTTGGTTTGGGGGCGTTTTGGACTAAGTTGATGCTACATGGGAGCCCTCACAGTCCGTCTGAGGTCAAACGACCCATGTAGGGGCTCCTTGGGGTGACCCTTGGCATCAAAATTTGGTGTTGGCCCTTGGTGTGGTATTTTAAGATATGGCATGCCACACTTGGACCCCGCACTAGCCGCGTGGAGGGTCGTGTGGTGACCTTAGGCTTGGAATCCCACCGTTTTGGACTAAGTGAATGGACACGACAACCCACATGGACAAAGTGGTGTCTCACCAGTCGTGAGGCCTTCTGTATGGCTTCTGGAGAGAAATCTTTCTAAGTATAGAATCAACATCCCATAACTTTGATATGAGATTTTTCTGAGGGTGACAGGGTTGGTTACACAGTTCGTGTAGCTTCACACGGCTTGTGTAACCCTTCGTATAAGTGATTTCGTCAAATTTTTCTAAGTATGGGATTACCATTCTACACCTTTGTCAAGTGACATTTTACTAAGTGTGGGTTCGAGGGCAAGTAAATGGTCCATGTAGTGCCACACAGACCATATACCCTTCCTTAAAATGGTGACGTCCAATTTTTCAACTCATTTCATTAATGGTATTTTCGTAAATATGATTTATTTTGATGGCCATTTAGGACTATCAATGCTACTTAAAGACTTCCTAATGACCGACACTCCTTTCACAATATTCAAATTCATTATCACATTTGAAAACTCTCTCAAGCCTCTCTCAAATGACTCTTGTGATTTGTGAACTTGGGAATCAAGGAGAGCTCATTCCTTCTTCAAATATCTCTTGAAACTTCTTCATTTGTCAAGGTATGTGAATTTTGAACCTTGGGACCAAGGAGATCCAAACTCTTTTCAAGTAATTTTTAATGGAAATTTTAGTTACTTTAAATGTGAGCTTTCAATTTTATGGTTTATTAAATTGAATTAAAGTATGAGCTATATTTATTTAAAGATTTAAAGTTGATTTAAACCCTTAAATGATAAATTACATTGAAGTTATGAAGTCTTGAATATGCATATTACCTTTAAAGTTTGATTTGTGCGTGGGTAACTTCTATTATGATTTTAAATGTGCATTTAATTATGTTTTCACTTGAATTTCATAATGTATTACTGATCTCAGTTTGAATCTCTATTGCCCATGCTATTTCTCATCTCATTCACGGCATATGCATACATGACTATGGTTTTTATGATATGTATGAAATGGGTGAAGACCCAATTTTTTTTATGTATGAGATTTTGATAAGATTGTGGCTATGACAAGAATGTGATAAAAATATGTCAAAAGGTTATGGTTCTTTGAAGAAGTATGGGTGTTTACACCACTATGTGAGGAAATAAGCCTATTCACGAAAAGTATCTCATGAAGAGTGTTTTGGATTTTTCACCTACTATGCATGATTGTGAAGAATGTGATTTGGCCATTAAACCAAAGAATGCATGAGAATGATTTGAAAGTCTTCAACCTCTTTTACAAGTATGTATATATATGTATTCTAGTAGGATGATGACCTAGCACTGATGGATTGGAGACGGTGTGGACTATCCCCAAGGGTCCATACTTCCTTCCTTGAACTAAGTGCATAACATAGGTATATGATTATGCCCCAAGGGCGAAAGAATGTTGAGGATCTATCCTTGGCAAGTAGGCCACTTCCTATCCATTTTGGGGGAGACAATAGCACTCCAAGGCATAAATCACTTGGTCTCATGTCGGTTACGGTCCCATCAGTAATATATGTATCAAATATTTTTGCATTTGTGCATTATGCATTTCATTGTATATTGATACACTATTCTCTTATTATATGAGTCTTACTATAGATATGTGTCCTTGTCATCTAACATAGAAATGCAAGTTTGACGAGTCATATGCATTGCATGCCCTTAAACTTAGTACATTCAAACATACTAATACATACTTTTGCCTATATGATCTAACTATGCAGGGACCAAGGAGTACGTTCATCCACCGTATGGCATCTAGTTTGTATCTCAAGTTTTGTTTGTGTGGTAAGTCCTATTTTCCAAGGACAAAACACCATTCTTCTACCTATGGTATTTTTTACTTATTTTATTTACGTAGAGGGTGAGTCTAGGGTATGTCTTGGCCCCTGTACTATCTTATGATTACAAGCATTGTTGGACATCATATAGACCTTTTTATGTTTATGTGCTAAGTGTTGTTTTGGGAGGTTTATGTGTGGATTTGGTTACGTCATTATGATTTGATTATCAGATTATGTCATGGATTAATGTATGATGTGAAAGATCATCAGTCCCGTAATGCACCAATAAAGTGAGTCATACTTACTTGCTCCTTAGTCTTATGTGTTGTGTGCTATGTGAACTTATGGATCTCCCTATCCTATATGCCACCCCTATAACATAAATCTTATTTTCCTATTTCTTAGAATTATGTGTGTATCTATATGAGCTTCCTAATCGATGATGTGTGCATAGATGCTACAAGGCTTGTTTAAGGACTCTCAAGTCGTCATTCATCATGTCACTCCTAGACCCCTAGGTTTAAGTCATGATAAGTTTGATAACTAGGTTTTGTAAATGATCCCCGTAGTCCAATATACAGCGTCGAGTAGAGTCTTATTCATAGGTATGAAGTGCACCATGGCTGTGAGTGGGAGCCTACAAAGATGTTTTAGGAATTGTCTCACTTTTTCATTCCTTATGTTGTGATATAGTTCGTATATTTGATTTCCCTATCTTGATAGTTTCCTTACTCCATTACAGAAGATGTATCGAGGAAGAACTCCTAGACCAACCCAGGCTAATAAGGGCCAAGCACATCAAAGGCCTATGGATAAGCCTATCTCTAATGGTGAATTCTGTACGGCCTTTGCTATGCTTACCCAGGTGGTGACATCTTTGACTAGACAGGCTAATCTTCAACGAGATCTTACTCCATCTTTTAGGTTGAGGGATTTCACCTAGATGAATCCTCCTGATTTATATGTGTTAAAGGTTGATGAGGATGCTCAGGAGTTCATTGATGATCAGCTTAAATACATATACCCATCATGTTTTGACTATGTGATGTGGAATATTTCTTATGTGATGAAGGTTTTATGGCAAGACATGTAATTTATGAATGTTGTTAACATTGAAGGGAAATTAAGTTAGCTATGAGCTCATGGGTATGTTGTGGATGTTATGAATGATATGAAGTCCTTTATTTGATATTGTAATGTGATGGTTTGATGATCTAGTTTATGATATTTAAAGCTATAAATGTTGTAATACCATGAGGTACTATGAAGTTGAGGATTGTATGAGATGAATTTCATATATTAACATCTATGTTTTGAAAGTTAATATGCACAATTATGATAGGTTGTTTTAAGAATTATTTAAAATAAAGATATTCACTGTATGTCTTGAAGTATGTTTTCTAAATAATGACGAATTAAGGCTTATGAGTCATTCTATGTTTATTATTGACATATGGAAAGTTTTCCTGTGAATGAATGTTGATGGTAGAGGATGTCCCATCTATTTAATAATGAATGCATTATGGTGGAGGATCTCCCATCTAAGGAAAGATTAAGGAGATATCTTATGTCTTTGACTCTATGATATCAAGGGGTTATGAATTGGATTAATTGTCCTCCACGTGACTTTTAATGATTTTATGATATGATACAATGACTTATTATTTTCCTACTCTTGTGAGAGTACTACGTAGCATCGAGTGGACTAGAGGAGAATACTCAAGTCCCACAACTACATGCCATCATAGGCAAAGAGATTAGAGGCAATTACCCAATTCCTAAGGGGCGAGTACCCTAATGATAAGGGCTTGAGGCGAGTATCCTAGTCCAAGAACTATAGACGAGTGCCCAGTTCACACATGCCTTAGTGGATCAACTTGGGCATTTGGGGTCATCTTCGCGAAGTGACTTTCCTCTTTCTTCTATTGTAGGGGAAATATTTGGACTCCATGGATTAGCTCATATAATTTGTGTCAGTTATGGTCTCTCTCGCTATATTTTATGAACTCCCCAAGGCTTATCGTATACGTTATTCTTGATATATGGTTTTCCTATATATTCTCATGATCCGCTCATGTCCCCATGATATCCTCTTGTGATCACTTACGATGGTTCCTTCTTATTATATCTAAGTATGCTTACTATATTTGATGGCATTTGGAATTCATATAACTCATTATTTTAGTAAACTCAAAAGATTTCCTCACATATGTTTATGGTCCCTTGATGTTACAAATGGTATTACTCCTAAAGGAATATGCCTCTCTTTTTAAGTATGCATGGTGTTCTTCTGTATGATTTTTAACGGTTCACTTATCATAAGATGGTCCTTCCTTTGAAGTAGATGCCGGTTGTTCCTAAAAGGTATTATGATTTTACCTGCGCATAATGATCTATGTTTCTTATTATTCCAAGTTTATGTGTTTTATCATGTAATCAATTAAATGTGCATTTCTTACTTTCCATATGTATTATCCCATGATGCATGGCTTAAGAAATGTTTTAATGATTATACTATTGCTATTTTATGGTTTATGCTTTGTTTCATTGCATACCCATATACTAGTACATTCATGCCCATATACTTTTTGCCTATATGATCTAATCATGTAAGGATCAAAATGCTTATTCATCCTCCTCCACATGGCTAGTTGGCTTGCTTGAAGATTTCTATTGGTGAGTCCTCCGTTCTGGAGACAACATCCACTTTCTTCCCATGATACATTAAAGACTACCTTTGAACATCTATTTATGAGGGTGAGCCTGAGAGATGTCTTGGTCTCCATCCCACTCATCTTATAGGTGTTGAGATATATATGATGATCTTGACTCCTATAATGTTTATGTATATGTTATGGAAGACTTCCCTTAGTCCTTATTCCCCTTTCTATGCTTGTTGTATGTTGATGATGAGATGAAAGTCCCATGTCCTTATCCTTCCTATAAAATGAGTCATACTTATCCACCCTTTAGATATTATTTTTCTATGTAATCGTGCTAATCCTCTTTCCCATAACATCCCCATAGTATGAGTTTGAAGCCCTATTTCCCCTAGAATTTATGTGTTTGTTGTTTAATTATGCTTCCACTACCAACGATGTGCATACGATATGCTAAGAGGCTTGCTTAGGTTTCCTTCTAGATTCCCATTTGCAGTGTCATGTCTAGGCCTGTGACAAGCTTGGTATCAGAGCACTAGATCCCATATTTGATCATCATGTCTTAGAGACTGGAGCAACTGTTGAGTCTATCTTAGATGACTCAGGGCTTCTCAAAAATGGAGCGGATTGGCTTGCCCTTTTCTCTGTAGTCTGTGAGTCCTTAAAGTGGATACCCTAGATACCCGTGACACCACCGACTAGTATATGCGTTTGGTGGACATAGTGATGCTCATGGTAAGGTAGACGACTGTGCCTTCGACCCATCATCGAAGCTTGACTTTGAGTTGGACACCTCTCTTGATAGAGTCCTCTATATAGAGTTACTCCTGTCGTGGTTTCAATCATCATACTAGGGGGTATGAAGGAAAAGAGCCTATGTCTTCCTAGCTCTGGCAGCAACCCTTGTATATAGTCTGTCAGCCTTAGGGTCCGACTGGATGATAAGCTCCTCTACTAGTCCACTCGGGGTGGGAGTCTGCTCATCCACCGAGGACTCATCTCTAAGCCTCTACTGTAAGGCCCTGATCTCATACATTTTGCTTTTGGGGCTATAGTACTAGAAACATAAACATTTACACACCCTAGTTAGCCCGACAAATTAAAAAATAAAATGCAAAATCTACTCAGTCTTAGTAGTAGAAGTGTCTACGAAAGCACCTCTACGAGTTGTAGTGGAAACTACAAGCCGTAGCCTCTAGGGAAACTGTGGTCACAAAATTTTTATTTACTAGAAATGTCTACAAGACCAGGTATGACTCATAGGAATTATACTAGTCGTAGACTACATTGTAAAGGATTTCATTGTCTGTATTTATTTAAGACAGGGATGCACAAGACCTTTCTATGAGCCATAAAGAGTTATACAACTTGTAGATGGTCTCGTCTGATGGTTACTCAGAAACTTTAGGTTTTTGGAATCTTGTTCGAGGGGCAATTACAACTCTCGAATGTTCTACGAGTTGTAGAAGCTACTCGTAAACCAAAAAACTCAGTCACTTGAGTTTCTAAATCCATCAATACAAACCTTATACGACTTCTTTCAACCTATCATAAGCATCAATGCAATACACAAATACCCACATGATTTTTGACACACAAAGCAACACCCAAACATGATAATTAACACATGTACTCCATCAAAAATAATTAAGCATGCTTCCCCAACCATTTCGACACGTATGAATAAATTTACATCAATTCACATGCACCAATGTCATCAGACATAGAATATCACATATAATCAATTCAATTACATGGTGAGTTATTGCATGGGTACCACAGACACATCAATCAAACATAGGAAAAGGCAACTATACCAAATTCCAGTTCTACACACATATTTAAACATGAACAAAAAGTTAAATTTAATTATCAACATGTCAATTTTCACACATAGGATTGTGTCTAACACAACCATTTTAGACAAAATTTTAAATTTAGCTATTCAAATATCGGTAACTTAATGGTATTGGGTTAATCGAAAACTACCAATTTGTGTGATTAGATTATAGAAGATGAAGGAGGTGATGAGACACTAAAAACCCTAGTTTACCAAAAATCTTGCAGGAAAATAGAGGGGTAGTTGCCATCGGTGGACGGAAGTTTTAGGGTGGGGTATGGCTAAGCCCAACTCGTCCATTTGGGCTCAAATGTGGTCCTAATATTTTAACCCCAATATTTATACTTTGACTTGGTCAAATAAAAACTAATGAGCTTGGACTCTAGGAAACCTCAATTACTGGCCTTAGAATATTTTACGGCTCGTGCATTATGGTTTCGTAGAACATCCAAACCCTATTATTAAGGATTGGTTTTCATAGACTAGTGTACGAGTTATAAAATGATGTACAACTCGAGGAGTTGTCGTAGAGACCCCAACACTTAGTCAAAATTCAGAAAACTTACCTAGGGTGCATGAGGCCCGTTCATGACCCATAGTTTAATCTATGGAATGTAAATTTGGCTTGTGGACTGGGGTGCACAACGTTTTGCTCACTGTAAATGTCTACGAGATGGTGTTTGGGTCGTAGAGTGTTTTATGGCCTGTAGAACCAGTCGTAGAGGCACTTCCTAATGCTTTTCTCAGCTGGCTGACTTAGCCATGTACCTACATATTCTTCAGAGAACTCACTATTACCCTACTTGTAACCAGTCTAATGTCCAAAACTACAACCAAAATACTTTAACATAAACTATGTACGAGTTCAAAAACTAAAAAATAGGGCTACAACTACAACTATTACATCAGAAATCTTGTGTTGCCTCCTAAGTAGTGCTTGATTTATTATCACAACATGACTTCGATAACTTGATTACACATACTTCACCCATTTCCCAGACTTCTTTCTTCAAATCATCTGGTCTCTTTATAAACTGACAGATATTGAAGACAACTTCTTTGTCATTCAATCTAAACCTGATTTGACTGACTTCTATATCTACCAATGCTGGCCTAGTGGCTAGGAATGGTTTTTACAAGATGATTGAGACGTTACAGTCAACTTTGTAATCTAAGATCACAAAGTTTGTGGGAAATATGAACATTTCAACCTTTACAAGCACATCATACAATATCCCTATAGGCTTCTTTCACTATGCAATCAACCATCAACAACCGTATGCTCGTCGGTAGGGGCTTCTAATCCTAGCTTGTTGAAGACCATAAAGGCATTAGATTAGTGTTGGAATCTAGATCACATAATGCCCTTGCAAACTTCACATCTCCAATGGTATAAGTTATGGTAAAAGCACCTTGATCTTCTTACTTCTAGACTAAAGATCTCATTGCAATTGCACAGCATTGTTGAAACTCTTGGGAGTGCTCCCGACTCATAGACCATATCTTCATAACCAGGTCCTTCATGCACTTTGCATGTCCTAGGATCTCCTCCAATGCCTTGATAAGAAGGATTTTGATGGACAGTTGTTTCATCATAGAGAAAAAGTGATTGAACTTGCCTTTCTCTTTCCCCTTTTTGATTCTTTGTGGGAAAGAAAGAGGAGACCTATCAATAGGATTCAATATATGTGGTGTATCAGCATCTTTAATCATCCCATCCTTGCCACAATCATCTAGTATCTCCGCATCCTTGCCTGGAACTATCTCCTATCGAACATCATCCTTATTAACTAGTATAGGAGGATCAATAGTGCTCTTGCCACCACGAGTAGTAACCACAATGTACTACCCTTCATTCTTGGGATTATGAACTATGTTGCTAGGTAGTGTACCCCTCTAATGCTGATTCAGTTTAGTTGACACTTAACCGAACTCGTGCTTAAGCTGTTTGGTGGCAATAGAATGAGACTCAATTTTCTTGGTAATACTGGAGATATCAAGTTTCATCCCCCTCAAAGTCTCATCCTGTGAATCAACTTTCTTCAACAGGTGGTCAAACATCACCTCAACTCTAGAAATACTAGAACTTGTGTCATAGTTTTGTGGTGGCACATATGCACCATTTCGATAACCATTTCTGCAGCCCCAATCTACTTCTCTATCATGGCCCCAATTTTCATCATAATATCCTCCACGGTTGTGAATGAATGATCTATCATGATTGAAGTTCCAACCTTGGTTTTCCTGACCTTGGGGCTAATAGTCCTGATAGGACCCCAGCGCATTTGTCCAGAAACCCCCAGTCTTATCAGCAATAAAATAAGTGTCCTTCTTATAATAGGGATCATCACACATAGGTGCATATGGAGGATGATGAACCATTGCATCAACTCACTCCTAATTCTACTACATCATCACCTCCATGCCTATACTAATATGGGCAAGCTCTTGCATAATTTCTTTATTTATAATAGCTTGCTACGAACCAATATTGACAGTGCACGAACTTTTTGTAGATGCATATCTCTTTGCGCCATACGTGATTGGTCTTGACTGCTCTCTTTATTCTTTAAGAAATCCTTGCTAATGGTTAATCTAAGAACATGCCCCCAATAATTGTATCAGCACAAGCGTGACTATTTCAATCAACGGCATGGTAGAAGATCTCCACCAAGGCATTATCAACAATTTTATGGTCTGGGTCGCTCCTTAAGAACTTAGTAAATCACTCATATGTAGTATTGATCGAATCACCATGAAGTTGCTCAAAGTTATTGATATGTTCTTTGAACATAAGCTTCTTCGATCTCTCGAAGTACCTCTATAAAAAGGCCTTCTATAATTTAGCCTAACTGGTAATTAAACTCGGCGGGAGCTCAAATAGCCATAGTGCTAGATTACCTGTAAGAGATAATAGGGAGACATGAAGTCCCACAATAAACATAGATTGATTTGATGTTCTTATCA
Organism: Solanum sejunctum; assembly: GCA_025642045.1. Classification (NCBI taxonomy): domain Eukaryota; kingdom Viridiplantae; phylum Streptophyta; class Magnoliopsida; order Solanales; family Solanaceae; genus Solanum; species Solanum sejunctum. Next base: position 39,495 of record JAOTQJ010149543.1, read on the forward strand.
CACTTTTCAAGACAAATACATCATTGTGTAGATGGCTATAAGGTTCCCACAATAGTAAGCTCATAAACAACCCATGGTTCTATTAACCGATAGTGGTGGCAATGCAATAGCTCCAGTCACCTCCATAGTCGTAGGATTTAGCCTGTATTTATTCTACCAATAAGTGTTGGCATTGATATCCTATAGCTGTGGAGCAATATCCTTAAGAGGAGGTAGGTTCTCATGGTCAGCATTTTTATTCTCACTGCTGTTCAGAGCTACATTAGCCATATTTTGGGCAATATCTTGGGCAGTTCATCTCAATGTTCTATGGATCTCCATGTCAAACAAAGTCAAGGGTCTGTCTTAAATTTGTGTGTTGGGCATAGACTACATTTTTACCCTAAAAAACAATAAGAACAACAAAAAACTTAAAAAGTGGAAAAATGTATTGATACCCAAATCACTTGATTTAACTAAGTCTAGCCGTATTCTGTAGCAATGATACCAAAATCTTGATATCACCCAAGTTACACCTTTTTTAAGGATTAAGTGGTCGTTGTCAAGAAATAGAACCTAACTAATATTATGGTAAATCCCACAGGAAATACATAGACTTAGGAGAATTGAATTCATACAACTTGAGTGCTTAAGCGACTTATCTCCCCAAAGGGGGTGGGGGTTGCAATAACAAGAAGAAAAGTAAACCTAACTAACACAAGAGTTCAACCAATATGGAGAGGAACTACGATATTGTGTTCCTATGATTCCCTAACTTAGTATCACCAGATAACCTAATTCTTTTCTAGTGTGTAGCCTGTAGGACAGTAAGTTAAGTTCACCAAACCCTTTAGTCCAGATGAGAGGCAAATTTTACTACGTGACTTGGGCTATCTCCATAGTGTACATTACTAACCTTTACCTATTAGTCCTAGTACAACCTCCCCTTAGCCCAGTTCAGTTCATTAGACGATAACACATCATTTGAATCATGTTATTTAATTTTTCCTATTTATTACTACCTTGGTCCAGTCAAGAAACTAGGCGGGTTCTAATATTGACCACCATTATAAAACATGCAAAACAAAAAGAGTGAGTTAATACATGCATGCACACTTTCAAAGAGTTATGCTTTATCTAGTTTTACCTTGTTAGTTCTTCATGGTTCGCACAATCCTAGTTGTGGATTTAACGATTCATGATTTGTATAGATGCAAGACATATGAATTGGAATAGGATAATAGAGTAGTCACCTAATTGAATTAAGAACAATCAGACGCAAGAGTATTCACGCAATTGAATTAAGAACAACCAAACCCAAGCTTCTATGATAATCACAAGATTATAAGATCAAATCAAAGTATTTATCAAAATTTTCCAATGTTTTCTCTACTTAATATCACTAATTTTTCTCTCAAACTATTTAACTCTCTACAAAATTCATGAAAAATAACATAAAAACCTTTTTATTATATTTAAAATACAATTCCTAAAAAAATTAGATAACTAGGTTGGCACGCCTTACAAACAGTGCTATGGGCCGATTATGTTCCATGACCCTTAATAAGGTCTCGTAAATTGTTTCTAGGAATAGACTCGTAAAGTAATCCATGACCGTATACATGTCTATAGAAAAAACATCAAAAAATGAGCCTCTCACTAGAATTGTCCACGAAACCTCATTCACGGCCTGTAGAATGCACTATGCCCATAAAGGGTCTCGTACTTCCCCAAAAACAACAACTTTTGGATTTTTCCCCAAATCAAGGTTAATCTATAATTCTCTAAATAAAACACAAAAACATATAAAATCAACTAACATCTCTTTGAGAACACACAAAATTCCACATTTTAAGCAGCAAAAATATTATATTTTTACAGAATATCGGTATCTGAGTCTAAGAACTAAAGGCGAGCAGATGGTTCACATATCGCTTAGTGGATCCAATTAGGAATTAGGAGGTTCACCTTGATGAAGTGACTTCCCCATTTCTTCTGCTGTAGGGAAAACATCAAGACTCCATGGACAAGCTCACATGATTTATGCTAGTTATGGTCTCTCTCGTTATGTTTTCCGAAATCCCCAAGTCTTATGATATATATTACTCATGATCTATGGTTTTCTTATATATGCTCATGATACCCTCTTGTGATCACTTATTATGGTTCCTTTATATTATGCCTAAATATGCTTACTACATCGGATGGTCTTTCAAATTCATATAACTCATCATTATACAATCTTAAATGATTTCCTCACATATGTTTATGGTCTCTTGATGTTACAAATGGTGTTAGTCCTAAAGGCATATGACTCTCGCTTTGTAAGTATGCATTGTTCTTCTTTATGATTATTAATGGTTCACTTATAGTAGGATGATACTTCCTTGAATTAAATGCCTTTTCCTCCTAAAATGCATTATGATTTAACTTATCCATGATGATCTATGTTTCTTATTATTCCAAGTTTATGTGTTTTATCATGTAATCAATTAAGTGTGCATTCCTTACTTTCCATATGTATTATCCCATGTTGCACGGCTTAAGAAATATTATAAATGATTATATTGTTGCTATTTTATGGTTTATACTTTGTTGCATTTCATGCCCACATACTAGTATATTCAAAGTACTAACACATACTTTTAGCCTACATGATCTAACCATGTAAAAATCAAAGCGCTTATTCATCCTCCTGTACGTGGCTAGTTGGCTTGCTTGAAGTTTACTATTGGTGAGTACTTCATTTTGGAGATAACAACCACTTTGTTTCCATTCTATATTAAAGGCTTAGTTATCCTTGAACATCTACTTAGGAAGGTGAGTCCGGGAGATATCTTGGCTCTAGTCCTACTCATGTTAGAGGTGTTGTTGGATATATGTGATGAGCTTAACTCCTATGATGCTTATGTATATGTTATGGAAGATGTTCCTTAGTCTTTATTCACCTTTCTATGCTTGTTATATGTTGATGATGAGATGAAAGTACCATTTCCCTATCCTCCCCATAGCGTGATCCTTACTTACCTGCCCCTTAGACATTATGTTTTACATGTCATGCCAATCCACTTCCCCATAGCATCCCCATAGCATGAGTCCAAAGCCCCCTTTCCGATAGAATTTTTTTGCTTGTTGTTTAATTATGCTTCCACAACCAAGGATGTTCAAATGATATGCTAAGACACTTATTTGGGTTTCCTTCAGGGTTCCCATTTGTAATGTCACGTCTTGGACCTAGGCTTGGGTCATGATAGATAAGGCCTATTTACTTCTATACCCAACATCTGTCCTATGTTTTTTCAATGAGACTTCTCATCTTAATCTGTAATGTTACAATTTGGGCTCAAATAACTATCGTGGATTGGACTTAGAGAGTGCGTGGTTGGCTTCTAGGTGGGAATCAATTTCCATTTTGACTAAGCTATTTTGGATGATGTTTAGTGTATATTTTATGATAATTTGAATTATATTTGCCTATTATCTCTTCCATTTTCATTGCTTCTTATTCCTATGACAGTTGCCCAAGCCATAGACTAGGACTGGCTTTTACAAACCCCAAATTGGGTTGGTAGTTGTGTTATGCCTCAATATAGAGTGATTTGTCTTATTTATGAATCATGTGGGTGACCTTAGATTATGTTTGAGCCTTAGGTTTGACTTGTTGTACTTTGTTCTGGGTTGGTGATTATGGTTTTAGGGTAAGGCTTACGTTGGGTCATGTACCTTGTGTTAGACTCTGAGATTCAAGAGACTTGTTGTGGATATATATTTTTTTAGCTGACTCAGTTGTGGACTTGACTTATGGACTTGGTATAGACAATGACTATGGAGAGATATCTTGTCTCCTTGATTGTTTTTAGCAGCTTAGGACTCCTTAGTTGTACCCTTAGTTGATGGCTTATGATGTTTCCATTGCATATATGTATATATTTTTATCTATTATTGGGCTTGAGGCCTTGATTTGGAGCAATTAGACCCCAAGTTAGTTTTCCTAGCCTTTGCCTCTATAGTGGAAGAGGTTCACTTCCTTAGTTTTTGTATGAATTGTTTGGATCCTTGGATGGCATGTATTGTGTTGGTTGTTGATTCATACTATGTTTATAGTACGATCATGGTGATGCTTTGACTCATCATTATACATGGAGAGTGAGAATGGTCAAATAGTATTCTATACTACTAATATGGCATTGATTGAGATAGGCTTTACGTGTTGGATGTTTGTTAGATTTTTAACTAGTTTTATCCGGATTTGTATCACTTGCATCATATGTTTTTATGTATTTGATACTTCGAGACATCAAGAGCATACTCCTTTCTACCTGAGATTACACGAGACATCGAGATGACCTCAGTTTTTATTATTTGACTAGTCAGCACCTCGATGCCTTTTTACATTATGGCTACTACTATTTCTTCACTATCACCGATGGAGCTAATGGTTATGATAATTCCTGGTGTAGGCCCAGGCAGTGTATACAGGCTTCCCGAGCCATCTGAGCTTAATGGTAAGGAGATATTATACCTGGTGAAGGGTAGTATAGGTCCTACCTTGCTATTTTAGCTAGGGTAGGTTATATGGAACTTATAATTGTACGTGGTAGAAAGGGATATCATGCATTGAATTCACATATATCATCATTCCCATTATATTATTTGTTGCTTGGTTTCCCAGTAATATATGACGTCGGTGAAGGTTTTGTTTGCTAATTATACAACCTACGGTATGGGACATCAGTTGGTCATTGTTTGCTTATACTACACTTTTCTGTGTTATTTTTTTATATAGTCACTTAATCCTTCATTGGTTTAATATGTAACCTTCTAGGATGGGTGAACCTCCAACCTAACCCACAATCTAGCCAACAGGTGAACCTCTCTAGCCACCTCCTTGCTACCATCATCAACTTGACCTAGGCTACCCACGGACAGTCTATTTAGAGCATCGACCACAACATTAGCTTTGCCAAGGTGATAATCCATGCTCATATCATAATATTTAAGGAGATCTAACCACCTTATTCGTCTCAAGTTAAGATCTTTTTTGGTGAACACATATTGAAGACTCTTGTGGTCGGTAAACATATCAACATGAACCCCATACAAGTAGTGATGCCAAATTTTCAAAGCAAATACTACGACCGCCAATTCTAGATCATGGATGAGGAAATTCTTCTCATGAAGCTTAAGTTGTCTAGAGACATATGCAATCACCTTACCATTTTGCATCAAAACACACCTCAAACAAATTCTTGAAGCATCATAATACACCACAAATCCTTCCAGCCCTCCCGGTATAGACAAGGTAGGAGTGGAGACAAGCTTATCTTTCAAAGTTTGGAAACTCTTCTCATATTCATCGTCCACACAATTTTTCCTTCTTTTGTGTCAACATAGCCATAGGAGAAGCAACAGAAGAGAAGCCATTCACAAACCTCCAGCAATAACCAGCCAAACCTAAGAAACTTCTAATATCCAATAGAGTCAAAGGACTAGGCCAATTTCTAATCACCTCCGTCTTCTTAGGATCCACCATAATGCCGTCACCCGATGCCATATGCCCTAGAAAAGAAACCTCGTTCAACCAAAACACATAGTTTTAATATTTAGCATATAACCTCTCCTCTCTCAAGATTTGTGACACCACCTTCAAGTGATTCACATGCTCCTCCTCACTATATGAACAAATCAAGATATCATCAATAAAAACCACCACAAACAAGTCAATGTAGGGTTTAAAGACCCTATTCATGAGATCCATAAATACAGTCGGTGCATTAGTCAACCCAAAGGACATCACCAAAAACTCAAAGTGTCCATACCGAATCTGGAAAGCCATCTTGCAAATATCACACTCCATAACTTTCACTTTGTCATACCTGGACCGAAGATCAATCATTGAAAAGTGACTAGCCCCTTGAAGTTGATCAAAAAGGTAATGAATTCTTAGTAGAGGGTACTTGTTCTTTATGGTGACTCTATTAAGTTGATGGGTAATCAATGCACATTCTAAGAGAACCATCCTTTTTCTTCACAAATAATACTAGTGTACCCCAAGGTGACTTACTAGGCCTTATGAAACCCTTTTCCAACAAATCGCTCAATTGCTCCTTTAACTCCTTCAACTCTATTGGGGCCATACGGTAAAGGGGAATAGAAATTAGTTGAGTAATGGGAAGGAGATCTATACCATAGTCTATTTACCTTTTACATAGAATAGTAAGAAGCTCATCTAGAAAGACATTAAGAAACAGATTAACCACTAGAACTAACTCAATCGGAGGGACTTTGGACTCAACATCCCTAACACTCACAAGATGATAGAGATAACCATTAGAAATCAACTTTTGGGCTTTAAGCAAGAAATGAATCTACCTTTGACCACCACATCAAGACTTTCCTACTCAAGGATAGGCTCATTAGGGAAATGGACTTTAACCCTACGGGTTCTACAATCAATATAAGCATAAGATGTACGCAACCAATCCATCCCAAGAATGACATCAAAATGCACCATATCTAACTCAACAAAATCACAAGGCAAGATTTTATGCAATATGAACATGGGACAATTTCTATAGAATCATTTAGCAATAATGGACGCACCAACGGGGGTTGACACTTCATAAGGTTCACAAAATAATTTTGAACTAACACGATGCTTTTTGGAAACAAAATGAGTAATAAAAGAAAGAATGTCACCCGGGTCTACCAATACTTATACATCAAAATAAAAAACCTTTAACATACTAGTGATGACATCGAGCACCTCATCGACCCTTGTCTCCCTTGAAAAGCATAGAATCTATTTTGCATTGGAGCACCCCTTTGTTAGCCTCTTCTTCCTTTCTGACATGCCTTGGCCTTGTGGATAACCATCTCTACCTTTGTTTTGAGCACTAAGACAATCATTCACTTTATAACCCACTTCACAACAACTATTGCAAGCATTAGAGTTTTTCAGACATGGGTCATTATGGTTCCTACCAAATCTTTGGCACATAGGGTTAGGCAGCCCCCACCAATACCTTGGAATCTTAAATAATAATTAGCAAACCACCAATTAGAAGCATCAGAAGACACTTGGCCGTGAGGAAATTGGCCACCCTTGGAACCGTGGAATCCACCTTTAAAACTAGACTTCTATCACTCACCACTTCTTCTTTTTCTAAACTTTTCTCTCTCTAGTTGCTCGACGGATGTCATGAGATGGGACATATCCATATCACCCACTAACATAGAATTACAACACTCCTCATTAACCAAGTTGGTCACACCCAATACAAATTTGTTCATCCTTGATCTCAGCTCGGCAACCAATTATGGGGTACAGTTAGAGAGTTGGTTAAACTTGAGGGCATACTCCCTCACACTCATGGAACCTTGCTTAAGGTTCATAAACTCCATCATTTTTTCCTCCTATCAATAGGAAAGAACTGGTTGATGATGTGGTTTTGAACTCCTCCTATGGAATATGATCATCATCTCTCCTCTCAAATTTCCATTGGGTCAACCATATTTGGGCCACACCTTTAAGTTAGTACGCTTCTAACTATGCTTTCTCCTTCGAATTGACCACCATAATAGATAGCACTTTATACATCTCATCGATGAACTCTTGGGGATCCTCATCCATCCTGGATCAAAGGAACTCTGATAGGTTCATTTTACTGAAATACCTCACTCTATGAACCCAAGTGCAAGCATGAGGGGCTTACTCCTTAGTCTCCCTCTTGTAATCGACATAATAGGAGAGAAAAAAGGATTCATTAGGGGATAAGCCTTACACTCACATTTAAAGTATGATATACACCATGAAGAAGTAAAACATTTCCTAAAACGCCTCATAGCCTCCCATTCATAGTTGTGACGCACTTCATAATCATGAATAACACTCTAATCAGCATGGTGTCTTAGATTTTTGAGTAATATTAACAACCTAGTGCTTTAATACCAAGTTTGAGATGGGCCTAGATGTGACATAGCGAATGGGAACCTGAAGGGACCGCAAATAAGGCTCTTAGCATATCATTCACACATCCTTAGTTGCGGAAGCAAAATAAACAACACAAGAGATATGAATAAGGCAAAACAGGATTAAGGGAAGTCTTGATATTTATAAAAGCATAAAAGAGTCAAGCTTATAGTATAAGTACATCAATTATCGAACAATACCTCTAACATGGAATAGAGAGGGGGCCAAGACACTTTCTGAGCCCACCTCATAGCATTAAGGTGTTTAGCATAAAGAAATATCTAATAGCAAGAGTGATGTGCTATCAAATTACAACCCATTTGGAGCCTTAAACAAAGGATTTTCCAAGTTCTTAATGGGACGTTTTATTGTTTTATCTTTTTTATGTTGTTATTGCAAAAAATATAGGTTAGCATCATTTTGGGAGAAAATTACATATTTTTACTGCAGTGTAGGACATATGAGCCATCTTATGAGTTAAAAAGCAAGCTACAAGTCGTAGGGTACTCTAGTAGCAAGAAATAGTATGTGAAATCAGGAATCTACTAAGTGGAGGTCATCCCTATGAGGCCACTCTATGAATCGTAGATCTCACTACGACTCATATAGGTAAGATTATAGCAAGAAATAGTGAGCTAAAAGTTTGGACCTAGAACTGTAGGCCTAGACTAGAGAGGAGTATACGAGTCATAGCCTAAGCAACGACTCACAATAGTGGGTCATAATAGTCAAGTCCAAAATGCCAAGTTTTTACTCTGAGACCCCAATTAGAACTTGTAAGTCACCCTACGAGTCGTACCTATGCGACATACTTGTTGCCAACTGTCTTTTCTAATTAATTTTTAGGGTGAAATTGTAAATACTATAAATACTTAATGACAGTGTTTTAGAAGAGAATTTTTTCAGACTTTGAATGTTTTTGTTAAACACTTTGAATATTCTCTCCTAAATATTCTAAGAGTTTTTCTAGGGTTTAGTATATATTTCTATTTTTAATTTGAAGACCCAATTTTTGGGGACTGAAAAACCACATTGTACTCATTTGCCATTAATCCAAGCTTGTAGTTTTTGACTTGAAGGTGTTCTTATTCTTTATTGTTTGGGGTAAACTCTTAACTATATTTTCTACTTTTAGTGTTGATGATTTTTCCTTATCCATGAGTAGCTAAGCACCCATAACTTCGAGTTATGGGAACAATGAGTAGTTGACTTGGCATAACCTATACTTTGTGCATTTCTTTGTTTGGGGTTATGCATATATTGTTTATTTCCCTATATTTTGATTGATGTTTGGTGGTGGCCAACACCAAACCCCGCCTACTATCATGATCTCGACCAAGGTAGTGACGAATAGGAAAAAGAAAGTAGGTGATAGGATTCAATTAATATGCTCTTATGTAATCAACCAAACTTGACCAATGAGAGATTGACTGGGATAATAGTTAGCAGTTAGTTGGCATACCATGGTTGCCAACCATGCACCATGGTGAAATTCAACCTTCACCTTCACAAGAGGGACAAAAGAACCTAAATTACAGTCCTACATGCGAATTCCCAATTAGGATTATGTTGTATAGGGTAATTAAGTCAACAAATCATAGAAAACACAATTCCCAACTTGTCCCTAAATTTGAGTATCTTCTTGCATAAATTAGAGTAGTCTTAGTTTTTGTTCTTCAATTTGAATCACACCTCAGTGTTAGTGACTTTGGGAAGTGATACTTGAAATGATTGATAGTGGTCTAAATAGTCAAGCTCTGTCTTTCCTTGAATTCGACCCTAACCATTGGTTAGGTTTATTGCTAACTCGACTGCTTTACTATTGGAGCGTGAACATCAAAACTATGGCGCTGTTATTGTGGAATACGACTAGTGTTTTGCCTTGATTTCACTATTAGTATATTCAAGTGTTAATTTCTAAATTCTCTTGTATTTTACTTTAATTTTTTTTTTGTTGTTTGATTTTGTTTGCAGGGTGTACTAAGTTGTATGCCCAACAGAAGGAGCCAAAGCAATCCCTTAGCTTCAATCAAATTTAGAGATCCATTGACTTACTAGAAGAATGACTTATGTGAATAAGGATATTGGAATTAAGGGAGAAATGAATGTAACTGATGATGATGTGGAAAGAGATGAGAATCCACCACCAAGGGATAACAAGCCATAAATTACGGACTTCAATGAAAATGCTTACGGATGGAATCAATATCGCTTGAACCCTATGGCCATAGATGTTATTGGTGCTATAGTGTTTCCTCTATTACCCGTAGATGCTAAGTTCATGGTATCGAGTTGATTTCTCCACATGCTCCAAGACCATGATTTGTTCATAGGGCTACTATTAGAGGATCCCCACTGTCACCTTTCTAATGTCATCTTTGTTTATAAAAGTGTCATGGGGACACAAAATCATTCTTTTGATACAATCGATTTGTAGTTGTTCACATTGTGACTAACTAGTAATGCAGTCATGTGGTTATCTGAGCTTCCTCTGCGTACAATAACATGCTGGGAAGAGCTTCAAAGAGTGTTTACAGAAAGGTATTTCCCAAGATTAAAGAAGCTTTAGCTTAAAGACCAAATAAATAATTTTGAGCAATTGTCTGGTGACTCTATTAGTATCAGATGGGAATGATTCACCAAATGCTTAATGATGGTCCCTGATTATAAGGTTATTGATGATGCCTTAGTTGAGATTTTCTATCAGGCACTTGACAAAAATAGTGAAGCTTGTGCTGACATAATCTTGGGAGGCATGTTTGTTGACCAATATTTTGCATTGATAGCCACTAGGAAGGTGCAAGTGGTTAAAAATAGAGATAGGCTCAAACAGAACAAGGTGCAATGAAAACTTCTTGTATGTCAACACGAACAATGAGCAAGCAAAGATCAATGAGGAGATCATGGAACAATTTACTCAACATTGCACAAGTACAGACTTGGTCTTAAAGAGAAACCAAGCAAGTATTCAAGCAGTAACCCACTAGCCTCATAAGGCTCCCATGTATGAAGAACCATTCTTTGATAAAGATGCTTGCTTTCTGAGTTATCAAGCAGCAGGTTTCCAGAACAATCCTGAAGGGTCCAATTCGAACTATTGGAGGGAAGGTTCAGGGAATCAAGGTCAAAACTACAACCATAAGGGTGCATATAGAGACAATCTAGGGTCAGCTTTGGTTCAGAGTCAATGATGCAAAGGTCCTATTCTACATTCACAAATCAATAAAACACCTAGAGGAGATTAAGATTGTGGAAGATAGAGACCTCGAAGAAGCACGGTGCAAAAAGTACCTCGTCGTGATGCGACACTAAATCAGGCACTTCCTAGGAGGCAACAAATGGTATACCCCTTGTTTCTGTATATTAAATATGTACTTTGATGACAAAGTATTTTGTTTTGGTGGGGTGTACAACTTTGTGGATTAGGGTGAAGTCTGAGTAGCCTCGAGTTCATAACTTCCTCTATTTTTGATCCCAAGGTTTTCTTGCCGTGTTTTCTTTCCTTGTGGATGATTTTAATTTTTGTTGAACTAGAATATTAGGTAGTGTATATAATCTATAGATATATAGTAGTTATGATCTTTTGGCATATATATGATCTTGAAATGCTTTTTGAATGTTTTGAAAATTTGGAACCCTACAAATTTTTAAGATTGTTGGTTATTATGGCAATCCTGCATATGATTATCTGGCAATGTTTGTTTTGATAAAAAAGGCAAGTTGATGCTTGAAGCATGACCTGTGAGTCTTTACATGATTGTATGTGATGCCATGCGTGTGTGAGCTTATTTTTTTGCATTCATGTATTATGTATGGACTGAGAACTTACCTTAGTACTCTAAGATTAGACTGATGATGTGGTTGATTAGGAAAGGATCTTAGCCATTATTCCTTTAGTAAGTCCACTTTTGCCTAAATGACCTACCAAATATGATAGTTAATCCCTTGTTCCAGGTGTTTGAGCTATTCATGTACCTATTCATTCTTAACACCTAGCTAGACTAGCCGTGCTTTATAAAATACCTTGATATTGACCCTGACCTATCCTTGAACAAGTGAACCTTGATTGAGGCTAAAAGCCTAAGTTAAGGGTGGCTATGAATAGTGACACTAGTTTGGGGAATAAATATTAGGTGCTTCACCTCAGGCTAAAAGCCTAAGTTAAGGGTGGATGTTATTGTGGTAAATAATAAAAATGAGGTGGTTCGGTGGGAAAGAAAGAAAGAAATGAAAAATTCATGTGTCGAGTGAGAAAAAGAAAAGAAAAGGTGCCCTGGTTGAAGAAAATAGCAAAAATGAGTTCAAAAATAATGCACAGTTAAAAAAGAGAAGGAGAGCACCCGAGAAAATCTTCAAAAGGAAGAATAAGGGTGGACTTAATGAAAATGGTTGAGTTATTGAGATAAGAGTGTTGAAAAACATGGTTCAAGGATAGCTTTTAGTCATCACTTGCCTAAAATTCCATACCAAAGCCCCATGAGCCTATGTTACAAGCTCATTAAGTCCTAAAGAGATTTAAATCAAGTTTGTCATTAGTTTGGAGTTGAGTATCGAGGCAAGCCTATAGTTTAGGCATTATGCAAGAATTTCATTCGTACGAGTGAGAATGCTTGCACAGTCTCTGAATTTTAAATGCACTTTGAGTGAGAAAGAGGGACTTCCTTTTCTGTGACGACATTTGCACTGCATGATTAGCATATGACTAATACAGTGTTTGTTGATCATTGATACTCCTTCACTTGTCATAATTAGATTGCTGGATATATCTTTGTGTTTTGGTTTGCTTAGCAGCTTTGCAATCAAGTCTTGAAAATGAGAGTGGGGTACCTAAATTGGAGTTAAATGATGTATATGCATGTAGAGTAGCTGCTATGTTTTCCTCATTGTCTTCTTAGATTGAGTCGTCGCTTGAGAACAAATAACAGTTCTAAGTTGAGGGTGTTCATGTGCTGTCAAAATACAACACATTTGGTGCCTAAAACAAAAGATTTTACGAGTTCTTAGTGTGACTTTGCATGATTTTTATGTGATTTTATGTTTTTATTGTAGAAAATATAAATTTGTAAGATTTTGGGAGAAAATTGCAGATTTTTGCTAAAGTGCAAGACACACGAGCCATCCTACAAGTCGTAGCCCAAGATATAAGTCGTATGGTGCTATCATAGCAAGAAACAATGAGCAAAATTAAAATCTACTAAGTAGAGGTCGGCCCTACGAGGCCACTTTATGAGTCGTAGATCTCATTATGACTTATATAGTTAGGATTGTAGCAAGAAACTGTGAGCTAAAAGTTTGGACTAAGAACTGAAGGCCTAGACTACAAAAGGAGTATACGAGTCATAGCCCAAGCAATGACTCGTAACAGTGGGTCATAACAATCAAGTCCAAAATGTCAAGTACTGACTTATTGACCCAGATTATGACTCGTAGGTCACCCTACAGGTTGTACCAGCACGACATACCTTTTACTAGCTGTCTTTTCTATATAATTTTTATTGTAAAATTATAAATACTATAAATACTAAAAGATAGGGTTTTAGAAGAGAATTTTTTCAGACTTTGAATGTTTTTGTTCCACACTTTGAATATTCTCTGTTCTAAGAGTTTTTCTAGGGTTTAGTGTAGATTTTTATTTTTAATTTGAAGACCCACTTTTGGGGATTGAAAAATCACATTGTACTCATTTTTCAGTAATCTAAGCTTGTAGTTTTCAACTTAAAGGTGTTCTTGTTCTTCATTATTTTGGGTAAACTCTCAACTATGTTATCTACTTTCATTGTTGTTGATTTTGCCTTATACATGAGTAACAAAGCAACATCAACTTGGGGTTATGGGAACCATGAGTAGTTGACTTGAAATAACCTTGACTGTGTGTATTTCTTTGATTAGGGTTTTGTATGTATTGTTTATTTCCTTTCATTTTGGTTGATGTTTGGTCGTGGAAAACACAAAACCCCTCCTACTATTATGATCTCGACTAAGGTTGTGATGAGTAGGAAAAGGGAAGTAGATGACAGGATTCCATTGATGTGTTCTCATCTAATAAACCAAACGTGATGTGATACCCTATAATTCCATGCTCTTGCATCCATGTTTGAAGCCTCAATTGTTTAGATTGGAGGTGTATTATGTTCATGGTAGACTCCTAGTACCTAGCCAAATTTAATACTTCCCTAAGAGTTGAGTTTTGGTTAATAGTTCATACAAGAGTCAACTTTAAACTAGTATAACTTTTAGAACACTTAGAACTGGGTGGACAACAAAATGTCAAATGCAATCCTTATGAGTTAGATTTCCAAAGCACTTGGTTTCACCTCATTTAGAGTTCAAAGTCAAAGGTTATGGCCATTTTACTAAACACTACCAGTGCAAAGTTGCACTATCAGCCCACATTTACGAGTCGTAGGTCGGGGTTCGACTCATAGGTTAGGCTCGTAGAAATTTCTAGAGACTTAGAAATTGATCCTAGGGGTCATGTGAATGGTCATATTAGTCGTAGTACTACCTAAAGGTCGTAATGGGGCATGTAACAGCCGTTAGACATCTTTTTAAGAAGGGTTAGTTTGCTCCTTTCCCACCCTTTCTAAGCTATAGAATGATGCTTTTATGCTCATTCAAAGTCCCAAAATCCTTAAGTTCCTCATTTTGTTGATAAAATACTTTTTAAACCCTTGTACTAATACTTTACTCCAAAATCAAGTGTCCAAATCTCTTATGGATCTAAGGATTTTCTTCAAGCTTCAAGCCTCCACTTTCAATCTTCGTAAAGAACTTCTCCAAAGCTAAGGTATGTGGGTTTCAACCATTTGGTCCTTTACCCCATAGTACCCAATCCTCTTTGTACTTAAATTACATGATTTAAAGTTGATTTTATATGTGGGTTTTTTATATTAAGAAATTTACTACACAGTGATTTGAGTTCATGAAAGTATAGTTGTTTTAGCATGTTTCAAGCTCTAAATCTTAGATCTAGTGTGGGATTTGATGAAGGATTTTAATGTATATTGCTTGAGGGTCTTGTAAGGTGTTGATTTATGATTTTATAATAGAATTACTTGCATGATTTCATCTCCAAAATGCATGGTTTTTTACACCCATTACATATCCATCAAGTGTTTGATAAAATGTCTAGATTATGATTCTTGGATTGTGGAAGGCCCAATGCTTGGCATATGAGATATATAACATTACGATGATGAAATAATGATATATGTGTAACTATTTCATGATGATCTTATATATTATTGCATGTTGACCATAACCATGTTGAGGGTTAGTACCTTGACCACTATGATGGAGGGTGAGAAGTCCATTATCCATGTTGAGGAGTTGGTACCTTGAGCACTATGATGAAGGGTGATGAAGTCCATTAACCATGTTGAGGGTTTAGTACCTTGACCATTATAATGGAGGGTGATGAAGTCCATTAAACATGTTGATGGTTTCGTACCTTGACCACTATTCTGGAGGGTGAGAAGTCCATTAACCATGTTGAGGGGTTGGTACGTCGGCCACTACCAAGGGGGTGTTAAGCCTTGGATTCCAAGCGCTAATTTTCTTGGTCTATGATGATGGTCTCTCCTTTCATCTGTATTATGATATATATGAGCATGGCTTTTACTAAAACCATACATTCATGCATATCATATTGTTAGATGCTATTCATTATCTATGTTTATGCATTTCAATTATGTTGCCTATGTCTTATTGCATTGCATCCTACATACTTAGTACATTCAAATGTACTAATGCATACTCTATGCCTGCGAGATGCTACCATGTCTAAACGGAGCTCCATTTGGTCCTCCTCCTCCTCCAGGTGGCTAGCGGCATCCATTCAAGCTAGTTGTTGAGTCCTCCACTCCAGGGACACTGATTTACATTTCTATGCTATGTATTAAAGAATAACTTTCCTTTCGGTATGCTTTGACTATGAGGGTTAGCCCAGATGCTTGTCTTGGCCTTGGTAAGTACTATGTTAGAGGTGTTGTTGGGCAAGATATGTATTATGCTTGAGCTTTGACTCACTTATGATATCCAAGCTAATTAAATATAAGTCTTTCTCTCCCTTAGACCTAATTTCCCCTATTTATGTTTCCTATGATGATTTATCTTTCTTCTGCGACCAAGGATGTGCGATGAGATGCTAAGAGTATTGTTTAGGGTTCCTTTCGGTTCCCAATTAGCTAGTCACATCTATGACCTAGCTTTGGGTCATGACACCTGACAAAGTAGAGGTTGAATGTGACAATGGGCAACTGTTAGTTGCACACCATGGTTGCTGACCAAGCACCATGGTGATATTCGACCTTCAACTTCACAAGAGGGTTGGAGAACCTGAGTTACCATCTTGTATGTTAATTCCAATTAGGGTTATGTTGTCTAGGGTAATTGAGTCAGCGAATCATAGGGAATACAAGTCCCAAGTTGTCCCTAAATTTGAGTGTCTTCTTGAATAATTTATGGTAGTGTTAGTTTTTGTTCTTAAATTTGAGTCACAAACACCCCCCACCCCCCCCGCACCTCATTTTAGAGACTTTGGTAATAGATAATTGAAATAACTGATAGTGGGTCTAAATAGTCAATCCTTGTATTCCCTGTGGATTCGACCATATCCTTTTGTTAGGTTTATTATTAACTGCGACCATTTTACTGTTGGAGCGTGAACATCAAAGAGTAGCATAGCTAGCATCCTGGGACTTGAGGACTCACCAAAGCTTATCTTCCGAAGTATAAAACTAGACACGTGGAGGATGATCGAGAGATGCTCCGGTCCCTACATAGTAATATCATTTAGGCATAAAATATGCATTAGTACATTTGAATGTGCTAAGTATGTAGGATGCAATGCAATAAGACATAAGCCAATATAGTAAAAATGCATAATCATAATCAATGGAGAAGTATAATATCAATATGGCGTGCATGGTCAATGCTTGAAGTAAAACATGCTTGTAAATCACATAACTTGCATATACATATCACATGTGGGAAAAGACCCTAATCAACATAGACTAAGCGAAACACTACTTGGAATCCAAGGCATGTCACTCCCTTGTAAGGTGATTGATGTAATCACCCCTAAACAAGGTGATTGGGCATGTCAGCCCCCAACAGGGTGATTGAGGTACTCACCCCTCAACAAGGTTATTGGGCATGTCACCCCCAACAAGGTGATTGAGGTACATCACCTCTCAACAAGGTGATTGGGCAAGTCCACCCCCTCCCCCCGCAACAAGGTGATTGATGCATGTCACCCCCTCAACAAGGTGATTGGGCATGTCAACCCCCAACAAGGTGTAGTCCACTTTCAACATCATAGATACTTTTTATGAATACAATGCATACATGCAAACCCTAAAGTCATTTTACTTGTAAACCATGTAATAGATCGTTAAAAACTTGAGAATTCTTGTCAAGATGTTTCATCCAACACTTGGTGGGTGCACAATACTTATTCAAAATTGTGTAATTCATGAGTGAAATAATATGTGAAAACTCAATGTAAATCAACCCGCCAAAATATAGTAAAACCATCATATAAGATACCTTGAAATCTATCATCAAATCTCATAATAGATCATAGTTTCATGGATCAAAACATGCATAGTCTCAATAGACACAACCAATTCATTGTATAAGCTTTGTGTGGATAGACATGCATAATCAATCAGTATTTCATAAAACCCTAACATAATTTATAATCAAAATACATAATAAGAGATACCCATGGATGATACAACTTGAAAACATGCGATTTTCATAAAAAGGAAGGCTGGACTCCATTGGGGAAAGGACCTAATGAATGAAACTTATATACCTCAAGCTTGGGTTTTATTGAGATAAGCTTGAAGAGAACCTAGAGCTTGAAGCAAATCCTTGAGTTTTAAGCTTGAAATACTTGAAATATGAATGAAATATTTGGTTTAGTTTTGGAGAGGTTTTTGAGAGAGCCTTGAGTGATATAGAGTTGAAAAATAGCTAAGTATGGGTCTTTTCACGCATAAGTGGGAATGGGGCTATGACCCTACTACTCTTGGACAACACTAAGAAAAATTAAGGAAAAAATGCACTGGTTCAAGTCTGGTCCGTGACGTGGACCTAACATGAAGGACAAATTAACAGTGATTTGCGCCCCTGGCAGATCACGACCAGGGCGCGGATGCACACGAAAATTTGTAAATTATCGAAATTTATTTTTTGCTACAGGTCCTCTAAAATCCAATTTATACCCATTATCCACTCAATTTTCCCCTTGATCAAGAATATGAAGTCAAAACTTCGATATCACGCACGAATTTTAAGAAATTTGGAAATTAGAATTATGGGTATTTTTGAAGTACAATTTGTGGAATTTCATGAGCGGTTGGGCGGATAGGTGAGCAAAATATTTTTAAATTTATTTTTTTAAAAAATTATCTTTTAAAAATTTTGGGTAGGGATATTAATACTTTAATCTTTATCTTTTAACTAATATATGATGTCACCCAAGTTACACCTCCTTTCTATTGGATAAAGTGGTCGCTATTAAGAAATAGTCCACAAGGAATATGTAGAGTCAAGATAAATTCACCAATATGCAATCCGAGTAGTTTGACAACTCAATTCCCGAAAGGGGAATTTGCAATAATCAATGAGAAAAATAAACTAACTTTCATGAGAGAAAGTTTAATAATAGAGAGCAACTAGGGTATTGTGTTCCCTATGACTCCCCAACATAGTATCCCTTGATAACTTCATTGTTGTCTAGTGTATAGCATGCTCGACGGTAATTTATATTCACCAAGCCCTTTGTCAAAGGTGAGAGGCGAATTTCACTATGCTACTTGGTCCATCTCAATAGTGTGCGTTACTAATCATTACCTACCAGTCCCAGTACAACCTCCCCTTGGCCCAGTTTGGTTAATTAGACGAGAATATATTAATCGAATGCTGTTAATTAATCTCTTTTACTATTAATTACTACCTTGGTTCAGTCAGTAAAACTAGGCAAGTTCAAATGTTGGCCACCACTAGAAAACATGCAAAATGAAGAGAGTTAATTAATATGTGTATATATAGAATTGTGAATTATCCAATTTTACATTGTTAGTTCTTCATGGTTTCCGCAATCCTAGTTATGGATTCATCTACATATGCTATGTCTAGATGAAGAGATTATGAATTAAGAAGACATAATTGAATGCTAACACAATTGTATTAAGATCAAGCAAATCCAATCTCAATGAAAATCATAAGTATTTCAAAGACTCTGTCACAATTTCCTCTAATAGAATATTGATTTCTATGAACACTAACCTAAAACTACTTAAAACTTACGTGAACTGGATAGAACTTCTAAAAAATAACCTTAAAAACTATTTATAATAAGTAAAAACAAGTCATAAAAAATTAGGAAAACTGTTCGGCAAACTCTACGAAATAACTCTATGACTCATAGTGTCTTCTATGGTTCATAGTCGGGGTCTCGTAGTCAGCTACTAGAATGTTAGATTTCTCTTCTATGACACCCCTTCATGACTTATAATGTGGTTTATGACCCGTAAAGGGGATTTCCTCAAATGTATTTCCTGCAAGTCCACTTCTCTAATCCTCAAGGCATGAAATGTAGTCTACGACTCATAAATTGCTCAATGGCTCGTTTGCATGTTCATAGACTTCAACTTCAGAAACTTGGCCCCATACTTGAATTCTTCATGAAGCTCCTTTTATGACTCATAGAATGCTCTACGACTCGTATAAGGTCTTGTAGAACATCAAAGCAAACAACTTCTGTAATTTTTTCCCAGATCATGGTCAACCTGTAATCCTGCAAATCTAAACACAAAAACATATTAAAATAACCAAAGTCACATTGAGAACTCACAAAATCCTAAGTTTAAACGTCAAAAGTATTGTATTTTTGTAGCACATCAACATCCTCAACTTAACTTTTTTTCTTGTCCTCAAGTGACGACTCAATCTATATAGATGACATAGTAACACATAGAACTCCAGTCAATGGCATACATACATACACCTCAGATTTAGATACCCATATTAACTTTTTCAAAACAGCATTAGATAGCTATTTAGCAAACTAATGCAAAGTGGTGCATATGGAAACATAACTATGATAATCAAAGGACTGTCAACGGTCTACATTCAGTAAAGAAGTCAAATGCTAATAATGCGATACAAGTGCCCTCACAGAAAGAAGTCTTATATCTGACACTCAATGATGGTTTCATGTTTAGATCTTGGAAATGTGCAAAAGACTCACTCTCACAACAGATAATTATGCATAATGACTAATACCATAGGCTTGCCCCTATACTCATGACTCAGACTTTCAACTTATTAGGCTAGGATAACTTTAGGATTTTCTAGGCATGTAATGTAAGGCAGGGGGCTTTGGTATGATTTTTTTGAAAATACTGACTGAAGGCCCGCTTCTTGAACTGTATTTTTCTACACTTTTGCCTCACCAACTTATCTATTTTACCTTATTCTTGCTTTTTCTTATTCAAGCTTTTCTGGGTGCTTTCTTATTATTTTTCAGCTTGTTGCCTTATTTTCATATTTCATTTTGCTTTATAGCTATTTCTAAGGCATCTTTCATTTTTCTTGCCCCCACTACATGATTTTTCTCTATTTTCTTCGTACTCCTAACTTATCCCCTTATTTTTGTGCCTTACCCTTATACCAACTGCCCTCAGCTTAGGCTTTTAGCCTGTGTTGAGGTGCACAATATCTATCCTCCCAACTAGGGTCACTTTTGGTAGCCACCCTCAACTTAGGCTTTTTGCCTCAGTCAAGGTTCACCATGTCCAAGGAAAGTCTAGGGCCAAATTCAGGATTTTTCAGTAAATAATTAGGTGTTTTGAAAGAATAGGTAAATGTTAGGCTCAAATATTCAGAACATGGGATATATCATCAATTTGGTTAGTTATTTTTAGGCTAAATGGACTATTTAAAAAAATAGCCTAAGATCCTTTCCTAATCAAATTAATCTACAATCTAACTTAAAGTAATAGGGAAAGTTCTGAATTAGCACAAAACACATGAATTTAGCAAATAAATCTCACACTCTCATGGTACTGCACACATTATCAACAACAGACTCACAGATTTTTGCTTAGTATCTTAATTTACCGTCACTTATTAGAATAGGTATTGTCGAACACCTAAACATGAATGGTTACTATCTAACTACTTATCAAAATTTTTTGTGGATATCATTTTTCAAAACACAATAGATAACATACTATATGCCACATGTATTGGTACTATATGCTACAAATATTATCTAAACATCCTTGACATGTCGGTTTAACAAAAAATAAATTCAAAAGGGAAAATGAACATAGGTAAGAAAACCTCGGGATCAAAAATTCTTATAGTTATGGACAATAAGATACTCAGACTTTATTGAGGCCTATAACTACCCCCACCCTATCGAAAAAGACATGCATTATCCCCACTGCACAAAATCAAGCAAAAATAAAATATAGAGAGTCAAAAACAGATACATGGATACCTGAGCGCTAGGGTCCACCTTGGGTTGCATCCTAAGAAGCGCCTAATTTATCATTGCGGAACAACATAGATAGCTTTAGTACTCAAACTCCTTCAAAATCCCATTACTCCACCATTTTGATTTCTTACACATTTCTAAGGTATGACTTGACTCTTTTGCCATTTACTTTGAAAGTTCCTCTATTTTGCCTCTCCAACTTAATAGCCCTATGATCGAAGATGCGTGCTACTCAAAACGATCCCAACCATCAGGATGTGAGCTTCCCAAGAATAACTTCAGTCCAAAATGGTGTAGCAGCACCAAGTCCACTGGTGCAAATTGGCAATTCTTTATGCAAGGGTCATGTTGTAGCTTCTTTCTTTGATTGTACAAGGTTGAGCTCTTATATGCTTCAAATTAAAACTCATCAAGATCATTGAGTTGGCTCAACCTAGAGTTTGTTACATCATTACAATCTAGATTCAACTTCTTCAATGCCAATATTGCTTTATGCTCAATCTCCAATGGAAAGTGACATGCTTTTCCAAAGATAAGATGATAGGGAGACAAACCTATAGGGGTCTTAAATGCTGCCCGATATGCCCATAGTGTGTTATCTATCTTCCGCGATCAATATGTCTGGTTAGCATTCACAATTTTAGATAGGATATATATGATTTACCTATTGTACACCTCTACCTGCTCACTCATCTGAGGATGATAAGGCATGTTTAACGGATGTTTCACTCTATGCTTTTCAGGAAGAGCTTTAAAAAGTTTATTGCAAAAGTGAGAACCTCCATCACTGATGATTGCTCGAGGGGTGCCAAGCACTGAGAAGATGTTTTTTCAGAAATATTGTGACACTTTTGCCCTCATTATGGGGTAGAGCCATGGCCTCCACCCACTTTGACACATAATCCACATCAACTAGGATGTACTTGTTTCCATATAAGCTGATAAATGGTCCTATGAAATCTATCCCCCATACATCAAATAACTCAATCACCATAATAGGGTTTAGAGAGAGCTCAAGTTTGAGGGAAAGCCAACCTTCTCTTTAGCACTGGTCACAAGCTTTGGCATTGTCGTAGGGGTCTCGGTGGATGGTTGGCCAGTAATATTGTAAGATATTATGGGGTGTTCAAATCCCTCTATGATGACCACATACCAATGACGAGTGACATGCCTCAAGGATGCTCATCATCTTAATCTCAGGAATGTAGCAATAAATAATCCCATCAGCAGATACATAGAAAAAGTATGGGTCATCCCAGAAGAACTTCGTCACATCAGATACAAACTTTCAATACTGATGTGTGTTTACATCTGGTGGCACGATATCACTCACCAAATACTTTACATAATCCACAAACTAATGTATCAAATCATGAGATATGACTAACAATTATTCGTCAGGAAAAGAAACATTTATCTCCAATCCAACATCAAATTTCATCATCCCCATCTTCCAAGCTGGAGAGGTGATCTACAACCTAATTCTCTGTCCCTTTTCAATAGATAACATCAAAGTTGAAATCTTGCAAGAGAAGTACCTATCTCATCAACCTCAGGTCTGCATCCTTCTTAGCCATCAAATATTTAAGTGTTGAGTGACTTATGTGCACCACCAGTTTGGCCCCTAACAGATACAACATGAGCTTTTTGATTGCAAAGACCAATGAGAGTAACTCTTGTTTTGTGACAATGTAATTCTTCTAGGTTACATTTAGGGATTTATTGGCATAGTATGTTGGATGTAATATCTTCTCTTTGCACTGTCCCAATACCATACCTAAAGTGACCCCACTTATATCACACATGATCTCAAAAGGCCTCGACCAATTTGGAGCGACAATGATTAACGCTGAGATCAACCTCTTCTTTAACTCATAAGAGGCTTTTAAGAGTGCATCATCAAACACAAACTTAGTATATCTCTCTAATAGTTTACATAATGGGTGTGGAACTTTAGAGAAGTATTTTATGAACCACTGATAGAATCCTGCATGCCCTAAGATATTCCTCACCCCCTTTGCTGATATGGGTAGTGAAAGCTTCTCAAACACCTCCACTTTAGCTTTGTCGCCGCAATATCCTTACTAGATATCTCATGCCCCAAAACAATACCCTCTTTTAGCATGAAGTGATACTTTTTATAATTTAGTATCAAATGGTTTAATTTTGCATCTTTGCAAAACATCATGCAGGTGCTTCAAACAATCCTAGAATGAGTTCCTAACCACACTAAAGTCATCCATGAAGACTTAAATAGTGTTCTCCACCATGTCTGAGAGAATAGACATCGTGCATCTCTAGAGTGTAGCTGCGGCATTACACAACCTGAATGGCACCCTCTTGAATGTGAAAGTGCCATAAGGGCATGTAAATGTGGTCTTCTCTTGATCCTCTAGAATAATAATAATCTGATCATAACATGAATACCCATCAAAAAAGCAATACCACTACTTTCTAGCTAGTCGATCTAACATCTGATCCATGAATGGTATAGGAAAGTGATCTTTTTCTATCGAGGCATTAATCTTTCTGTAGTCCATGCATACCCTCCAACATATGATTGGACATAATGGGTTCAATTCATTATTAAAAGTTGGTACAATTCTGAGATCTCTTTTCTTTGGAATGGACTGTATCAGACTCACCCTTTCACTATCGACAATTAGATAGATTACTCCTGCATCAAACCATTTGATGATCTCTTTACAGATAACCTCTTGCATAGAGGGGCTGAGATACCTTTTGTTCTCAATGCTTACTTTATAGTTTATGGCCAATTGGATTTTGTGTGTACATACCCCAGGAGGGATACCAATGATATTTGCAATCGTCCATCCCATGGCCTTTTTGAATTATTTAAATACCCTTCCAAGGGTGCTCACCTGCTCCTCATTTATGTCCACAACAACTATGACTATCAAAGTGTAGCTAGCATCCAAAAATGCATACCTCAGATGTGCTAGAAGGGCCTTTAATTCTAACATTAGTGGCTTTCCTATGGAGTCCTTTATGAGTAGTAACTCCCGATTTTGCAAATCGAGCTCTAATTTAATTTGGCACCTAGGACCATAAGACGCCCCTAGAGAATTTATTATCTTCTCATAGTCTAGGATGCAATCACTATCGATGTTTACTAGTACTGCTTCTAATGTGTCAAAACCTAATCTTTCTTCAAAAGGTACCTTTAGTTCAACTTCATCAACAGTCTCGATAAACCGCACACACAACATTGTCTTTCCTCGCTTGCTAACACACTTCAAATAGGACCTCATCTTTCCCAAATCTGAACTTAAGTATGCCATTCTCCATATCAAACAAGGTGCATCTCGTAGCTAAGAAGAGCCTTCCCAAGATAATAGGATCTTCAAAATTAACATCACAATCAAGAATCACAAAGTCTATAAGGAATAAAAACTTTTCCATTTTAACAATAACGTCATATAGTATTTCCATAGGTTTATTCACCATTCAATCTACCCTTAGTAACGTCATAGAGTATTCCCATAGTCTATTTCACCATTCAATCTACCCTTAGTAATATATGCTAGTAGGAGTGGTGGCTTTAATTCCAAGTCTATTGTAGACCACAAGGGGCATCAGATTGATACTGGCACCTAAATCACATAGTGCCCTTGCGAACACTATATTTTCAGTAGTGCAGGGCATGGTGAAAGCATCTAGATCTTCATGCTTCTGAGCCAAGGACTTTGTAGTGACAACAGTATAATGTTGAAGCTTTTGAGGAAGCTCCTACTTATAGTGCACTCTTTGGTGGCCAATTCCTTCATATATTTCGCATAGCTCACTTTTTTTGAAAGCCTCAATAAGAGAAGGTTGATAGATAGTTGCTTTAGCATGGAGATAAAGTGCTTGAACTTGTCGTCCTTCTCCCTCTTTTTGAGTCTCTAAGGGAAAGGAGGAGGAGGCCTACGGATCATCTTAACACTCTGTGGTACTTCAGCTACTTCACTCACCCCATCGTTGCCATGATCATCTTCTTCATTTGCATTCTTTGCTGTAACCATATCCCAAGGAATGTCTTCTATATCAACCAATATAGGAGGGTCAATTGTGCTCTTTCAACAAAAAGTAATGACTGCCACACACTATCCTTCATTATTTGGATTTTGCACTATATTACTAGGTAGTATACCAATCTGATGCTGATTCAACTGAGTTGACACTTGACTGAACCATTATTCTAGCTATTTAATAGCAACAGAATGAGACTCTATCTTCTGGTTAATGCTTGCAGTATTTGATTTCATGCCCCCTTAGAGTCTCATCTTGCATCTTAGCCTTCTTCAGCAGGCAATAAAATATCTTCTCAATTCTACAATTTTTAGCACCTGCATAATAGTTGTGTAGTGGCACATAAGGAGCATTTCTAAAGCCTTCTCTTGACACCAACCTGCATTTCAACCCTTCTTCCTATCATGAAAACCTCCACGGTTGTCTCTGTGAATTCCATCTCTAATAAAATTCTGGCCTTGGTTTCATTGACCTTGGCACCAATAGTCCTAATTAGACCATTAGGCATTGGTTTGAAAACCAGCCATCTGATCCTTCACAAAACATGAATCCTCTATATAGTATGGCTCCTCGTACATGGATGCACATGGGGGTTGGTGAACCACAATGTTTAATCTCTCTTGGTTCTACTAGATTACCACATTCATACTTGTGCAAAGCTGAGAAAGATATTGTATAATTTTTATGATATCACGTAAGTTTATGCTCTTGAATATCCTTGTTTAAATCCTTATTTGGTGAGGCTGGGGGTATACTAGATTCATGGGAGACTCCTAGTACCTAAACGAGTTCAAGACTTACCTCCAATTGAGTTTTGGGTGTTATTTTATACAAGGGTAAACTTTAAACTATCATAACACTTACAACATTAACAATTAGGTGTCGCAGGCCATGTCAAATGAAAGATCTTTCATTTAGCTTCACAACACACTTTGTTTCTCCTCATTCTGACATCGGATGAAGGAGTTATGACCATTTTTGTAAGACCTTCCCATGTAGTGAAACCCCACGAGCACCCATACGGGCAATGTGGTGTTGTACGACATGTGTGAAGGGGTACGAGTTGTGTCATCTGGGTGTGCAGTGGCCAAAATCATTTCATTGTGTAAGTGAGGTAGAATGGACTAGTATACAGTCCGTGTACCACTACCCGGTCAGTGAAAGTGGCCGTCAAAGTTATGAGACGTCAAATTTTTTCAAGTTTCCCAAATTCCTTTTTTTTCACTAAGGCACTTCACACGGGCACTACATATAACCCGTGGAGTGGGACACGTCTAGTGAATTCTCCGGTGAGATGACACTTTGCCAATTTTTCCATCCGTTCATTTATGGTGTCTTCGTAAATTTTAGTTACTTTAATGCCCATTTAGACTTCCAATGCTATCTTAACCTTTCTAAAAGACCTAACAATATTTCCAAAGTTTCAAACTCATTACTCTTATCATAAATACACTCTCAATTCTCTCAAAATCCTCCATCAAGCTCCAATTCAATTTCAAGGAAATCCAAGAACAAGATTGGATTCAGAGATCATTCCCAAGCCTCCATTCTTCCCAATCTCAATTCCAAGCAACTCTAGACCTAAGGTATGTGAGTTTGTTTAATGGGTTCCTTTCGCCTATGATACCCAACCTTCCTTTTTCCTAAATTGCGTGAGTTAAAATTGAACTTACAAATGGGTTTACTAGTATGAACAAGTTTAATAACTATGTTAAAGCTATGTAAAGTTGTAAATATTTTGCTATATTGTTAGCTACATATATTGGATCTATTATAAGTTTTAATGAGAGGTTTTGATGTGAATGTCTTCAGAGTGTTGTAAGGTATTGATTGATGGTTCTACAATAGATTTTCTGGCATGATTTTAACTCTAATTTGAATGATCTTTTACCTCCACTACATAACCCCAAAGTGTTTGATAAAATATCCGGTTATGGTTTCTTGAGGAATTAAAGGTCCTAAGCACTAGATATGATATGAATGATGTTATGATGATGAATTGAGCTTAACTATATGATTAATTCTATATGAAGTGTTGCATAAGACCATATGATGAATCCTATGTAAAGTGTAGAACTCGACCAAGCCGAAATTGAGAGGGCTAAGCACCCGGATAACTTAGTGAAGGGTTTGTACTTCACCACCTAGTGATAGGATGGCATATCACTAACCTAGATGGGTGTTCATACTTATCAACCTGGATAAGGGTTTTACTCATCCACCTAAGTGATGGGGAGGCATCATCACTAACCTAGATGAGGGTTACTACTTATCCATCTAAGAGGTGGGGCAGCATCATCACTAACCTAGATGGAGGTTAGTAATCATCAACCTAGATGAGGGTTAGTACTCATCCACCTTGGTGATGGGGCGACATTATCACCAAATAAGATGAGGGTTAGTACTTATCCACCTAAGTGATAGGGCGACATCATCACTAATCTACCAAAGGGTTATACATATGGAAATCTAGCTTGGTCTTTTCTACACATATGCTATCCTATATAAGCATGAGTTACTTAAACATTGATCATACATGCAATATTGTTATATTATGCCTATTTCCTATTGTTATACATTTTGATTATGATGCCTATCTCTTGTAGCATTTTATCTTATGTACTTAGTACATTTAAACATACCAACTCATACTCTATGCCTACATAATGTTACTATGTAGGAACCGAATCTTCATTTGGTCGTCATCCTCCTCCACTTAACTAGTGGTATCAATTTAAGCTAGTTGGTGAGTCCTTATATGTGAGGGCAATATCTATGTACCTAAGCTATGTATTAAAGACTATCCTTCTTTTTGGTATATTTTTACTATGAGGGTGAGCCAGTTGCTTGTTTTGGCCCCTGTTAAGTCCTATGTTAGAGATCCTGATGGGCAAGTTAAGTATCATGCTTGAGCTTTGAGTTATTTATGATATTCAAGCTACTTAAATATGAGTCTCTCCTATAGTCCCAATTCCCCTTATTTATGTTTATTACATTGTTTTGCATTGCTTCCATGACCAAGGATGTGTAATGATATGCTATGAGGCTTGTTTGGGGTTCATTTGGGTTCCCCATTCGTCGGTCATGTCTAGGCCCTAGGATTGGATTGTGACAATGTTATCATTAATTTTGGCTTGCTCTAACCCAACATTGATAGCTTATGAACTCATTGTAGAATCTCTATCCCACTACCCCCATGCCTGATTTATGTTTGCCAATTGCTTCATATGTTCTACAATTCTTGAAAATGGTTGATCTAGAAGCATGCCCCTCATGATAGTGTCAGCACATGTCTGACTATTCTCATCAAGGGCATGGTAGAAGATCTTCTCCAAGGTATCATCAACTATCATATGGTCAGGGATACTACTCAGACATTTTGTAAACTGCTTCTTAGTAATGCTTATCGAATTACTAGGAAGTTGCTCTAAATTGTTGATCTAGTCCTTTAACTTGAGTTTCTTCGATCTAGGGAAGTGTCTCTCCTAAAAGGCCTTCTGTAAATCTGCCTAGCTGGTGATTGGATGCTGCAAGAGATCAAACATCCACAAGGAAGCATTGTCTGTAAAAGACAATGGGATGACACGAAGTCCCACAGCATCCATAAATAAAATCTGTGTCCTCGTTATGCTCTTACAAACAAATGCCAAACTATGCAAGTGATGATGTGGATCCTCCGATGTTAAGCCTGTAAATAGCATATGGTTTTACAACATCTGAAGTAACCCACTAGAGAATTTGAACATTGTGTCTGCAGATGAGACGACCCCCAAAAGTGCCAGAAAAATGTGCCTCGAAAGTGCACGGAATCGTAGTTCCCATATATCTAAAAATTTGTTCATTATTTTGAAAATCTAACTTCATATTCTTCTTCAGGTGGTCAAAATTCAGGGGGAAAGGATCTGACCATGATTTTACAGCAACCATATCCAAATTTTAAATTCCCAAATGTCAATTTCCAAAAAGCAAAGCACGCTGCCTCTGTGATGCGCACTAGCTCATTTTTGTGACTATTTTTTGGTCTTAGTCCAACACTTTTAAGTCTTAGGCCTAAGTGTTCCCAAATGTGTATTTACCTATAGTTATCCATATGTCACCCTCATATCATCCTAAACATTCCCAATACTCACTCAAACACTTAGTCATATTTTTCACTCTTAAATTCAAGTCTTAAAACCTTTTTCGG
Source organism: Solanum sejunctum (assembly GCA_025642045.1). Taxonomy (NCBI): domain Eukaryota; kingdom Viridiplantae; phylum Streptophyta; class Magnoliopsida; order Solanales; family Solanaceae; genus Solanum; species Solanum sejunctum. The sequence continues at coordinate 69,180 of JAOTQJ010149543.1, forward strand.
ATCTAAGGATTTCCTTCAAGCGTCAATCCTCCACTTTTAATGTTTACTAAGAGTTTATCCAAAGCTAAAATATGAGGGTTTCTTTCATAGGTTCCTTTCACCCATGATGCCCAAGCTTTCTTTTCTTACAAATTGCATTATTTAAAGTTGATTTTTTCATGGGTCTTGAATATTATGAAAATCACTACACACTATGAATGAACACATGAAATTATAATTGTTTAACCATGTTTTGAGATATGAATCTAGATATATTGAAAGGATTGGGTGAAGGGTTTTGATGTTTATTGTTTGAGGTTGTTGCAAAGTATTGATTGATGATTTTACAATGGAGTTTCTTGCATAATTTTACTCTTGAAATGCATAGTTTTATACTAGCACTACACTCCCTCTAAGTGTTTGATAAAATGTCCGGATATGGTATGTTGAGGAATTAAAGGTCAAAAGCATGAGATATGATATGATTGATGTTATGATGTTAGAAAGAGCTTGTGCATATGATATATTATATATAAAGTATTGCATTAGACGATCCCTAATCCGGGGGTACTAAGAGCTGGATAACCTTGTCGGTGATAGCCAATTAAGGGGTTAGTGCCTTCATAACTAAGATGGGGGTTTTTACTCATCAACCAAGTGAGATATTTGTACCTCATAATCAGGGTGATGGGGTGACATCATCATCAACCTAGATGGGGGTTTGTACTCATCAACCTAGTGAGTGGTTTGTACCTCACTTCCAGGGTAATGGGGTGGCATCATCATCAACCTAGATGGAAGTTTGTACTCATCAACCTAGTGAGGGGTTTGTACCTCATGACAAAGGTAATAGGGTGTCATCATGATCAACCTACCAAGTGGTTTATACTTTGAAAATCTAGCTTGGTCTCCTCTACAAATATGATATCCTATATAAGCATAAGGTATTTAAGCATGTTTTACTTAAGCATTGATCATACATGCCATATTGTTATATTATGACAATTTCCTATTATTTTATTACTATATTTTGTTTAATTGCATCCCACATACTTAGTACATTCAAATGTACTAATGCATATTCTTGCTTTCATGATATCACCTGTGTAGGAACTGGAGCCCAAGTCGATCATCCTCTTTCTCGACGTGGCTAGTTTGGTACTACTCCAGCTAGTTGGTGAGTCCTTCATTCCGAGAATGTATATGTATGTTTCTCTTATTATGTTTTGAGACACTCTCTTTTAGGTTCTTTTTCAACAATGAGAGTGAGCCCAGTTACTTTGTCTTGGCCCCCGCTCTTATGTATGTAGTAGAGGTGTTTGTTTGACATACTATTTATCTATGATATGAGCTTTGACTCTTCGTCTCTTGGTTATGATGTTATGCAAGCTTTTCTCTTAATCAACTTTGCCCCTATTCTTACTCTTTATGTCTTTTATATGCTTCCTTGACTAATGATGCGTAATAATAAGTTAAGAGGCTTGTTTGGGGTTCTTTCGGGTTTCTCATTCATCATGTCACGTCTAGGCCCTAGGCTTGTGTCGTGGTATCAAAGTGTTAGGTTGATACATCCTCAAAGTCTAACACACCATGTCAATTCAAGTCATATTTATGGTTGTAAAGCGCGCCATGACTATGAATTGGAGGTTGTGAGGCTCTTTAGGAAATGTTTCCCTTATTCATGTTCTAAGTCTTGCTATAGAGTTGTGGTCAATTTACCCCTAATATTTGTTCCTTGCAATGCTAGATCATGTCTAACACTCGAGTAAAAAGGGCCCAAACTCTCATAGAGTAACCTACCAATGGTGAGCTTTAGGATGCTCTGACTATGCTTGCCCAAGATATGGCCAATAAAGTTAACTATAGGGCCCACGCCCATCATTGTACTATACTATGATACAGGGTAAGGGAATTCATGAGAATGAACCCTCTAATGTTCCATGGGTCAAAGGTGGATGAAGATCCATATGAGTTCATCGATAAGGTCCATAAGATTTTGACTATCATGGGTTTTAGGACGAATGAAAAGGCAGAGTTAGTGACGTATCAACTCAAAGGAGTAGCCCAAATATGGTATGATCAATGGAAGGGGGAGAAGTGAAATGGTAATGTGGTGCTTTGGGAGGAGTTCAAATTGGCTTTTCTTAATCAGTTCTTCCCTTTAGAGCTTATGGAAGCCAAGTTGGTAGAGTTTATGAATTTGAAACAAGGTTCCATGAGTATGAGGGAATATACCCTCAAGTTCAATCAACTTTCAAAGTATGCTCCTTATTTGGTGGCTGATGCTAGATCTAAAATGAATAAGTTTGTGACGGGGATCCCTGACTTGGTGAGTGAAGAATGCTAGTCTACTTTGCTAATTAGTGACATGGACTTGTCCCAATTGATGAAATATGCTGAACAAATGGAGGAAGAAAATTTAAGAAAGAGAAGGGCCCATGAGTCCAAGAGGACCCATTTTGAGGGTATCTTCCTAAGGGGTGACCAATTCCATCAAGGCCAAGGATCTTTTCATGCTAATAATAGGGGGTTTGCTTATGACTTCCCTGGGGGTCAAGGTGTTTGAAAGGTTCTAATGCATGCATTGAATGTGGGGAGCTTGGTCACAAAAAGGTCGATTGTCCAAGAAACCGTGGCAAAGGCTAGGGTGTAAATATGGTTCTATTAGGTAAGGGTGGTCATAAAGGTGGTGCCCCATGGAACAATTGGTTTTATGCTCTACATAGGATCCAAGAGGTTAATGAGGTTCCGAATATTATTGCTGGTATGTTAAAAACTTTGACTTTGATATATATATTTTGATTAACCTGGGTGACACTCTTTCTTTTGTCACCTCCTTTTGTTTCCCATAAGTTCCATGTTGACCCCAAGTTATTGCATGGGTCATATGAAGTGTTTACTCTTATTGGTGCATCTATTGTTGCTAGGAATAGTTATAGAAGTTGTCCTATTTGCAATTTGCATAAGCCTTGTGATCTTGTTGAATTAGACATGGTTGATTTTAATATCATTCATGGGATGGATTGGTGGTATGCCTACTATGCTTCTATTGATTGTAGAACCTATAGGGTCAAATTCCAATTTCTAAATGAATCTGTCCTTGAGTGGGAAAGTCAAGATGTGGTGGTCAAGGATAGATTCATCTCTTGCATTAAAATTTGTAAGTTAATCTCTAAGGTGTGTCTTTACCATCTTGTATGGGTTAGTGATAAGGAATCTAAAGAACTTCCTATAGAGTTGGTCCCAGTTATAAATAAGTTTCTTTATGTCTTCCTAAATGACCTTCCCGATGTTCTTTCGAAAAGGAAAATAGACTTTGGCATAGAACTCCTCCCTGATACCAAACACATTTCTATTCCCCCTTACAATATGGCCCTGGCAGAGTTGAAGGAATAATTGAGGGACTTGTTGGAAAAGGGATTTATTATACCTAGACAATAACCTTGGAGTGCTCCAGTGTTGTTTATGAAAAAGAAGGATGGGTCCCTTAGGATGTGTATTGACTACCGACCCTTAAAATGATCACTATAAAGAATCGATATACTCTTTCATGAATTAATGATTTGTTTCACCAATTGCAAGGGGCTAGCTATTTCTCTAAGATTGATCTTCGATTCGGATATCGTCAAGTGAAGGTGAGGGAGTGTGATATTACCAACATGGCCTTCAAGACTAGATATGAGCATTATGAGTTTGTTGTATGTCTTTTGGGTTGACCAATGCGCTAGCCATCTTTATGGACCTTATGAATAGGGTCTTCAAACCCTACCTTGATTCCTTTTTTGTGGTCTTCACTAATGATATTTTGATCTATTCACCTACTAGGGAAGAGCATACGGGTCATTTGAGGGTTGTATTGCAAATATTGAAGGAGAATAAATTGTATGCCAAGTATGAAAAATATGAATTTCGATTGAAGGAAGTTGTATTCTTGGGTTATGTGGTGTCTCTAGATAAGATTAAGGTGGATTCTAAGAAGACTAATGTGATTAGAAATTGGCCTAGACTATTGACCCCATCAGATATTAGGAGCTTCTTGGGCCTAGTCGATTATTACAAAAGGTTTGTGAATATGTTCTCCTCTATTGCTTCCCCTATCACAAAATTGACTCAAAAAAAGGTTAAGTTTTTGTGAACCAATGAGTGTGAGAGGAGCTTCTAAACATAAAAAGACAAACCTGTGGCTGCTTCTAGAGTTGGTTTGGGATCTGCGCTAATGCCAAATGGTAAGGTCATAGCTTATACTTCTAGGCAACTCAAAGTGCATAAAAGAAAATACTCTACCCATAATCTAGAGTTAGCCATTGTTGTGTTTACATTAAAGATTTTGCATCACTAGTTGTATAGGGTGCATGTGATGTCGTCACTGATCATAAGAGCCTCCAATATGTCTTTATTCAAAAAGATCTTAAGTTGAGGCATTGAAGATGGTTGGAACTTCTTAAATACTATGAAATGAGTGTGCACTATCATCTAAGTAAGGCAACTATTATGGTAGATGCTTTAAGTAGGGTTTCTATGGGTAGCCTAGCACATGTTGATGATGGTGATAATGAAATGCTACGGAGGTGCATCAGTTGTCTAGATTGGGGGTTACGTTAGAAGAGGTTGGTGGTAATGGTGTTGTTGTTATTGGTGGGTCTAAATCTTCATTGGTTGATAAGGTGATAGCAAAACAAGATCTTGACTCCTCGTTGCATGAATTGAAGTCTTTAGCTAAAAGGGTAGAGTAGAGGTTTTCTCCTAAGCAAGAGATGGTGCCCTTAGGTACCAAGGTAGGTTGTATATGCCTAGTTTTGATGGATTGAGTGAGAATATCCTTGATGAGGCCCATAATTCTTCATATTCTGTCTACCCCGACTCTACCAAAATGTATAGAGATTTGAGAGATGTGTATTGGTGGGGAGGTATGAACATGGACACTGCCAAATTCTTTTCTGTTTGCCATAGTTGTTAACAAGTCAATACCAAACATCAAAGCCCAGGTGGCCTAACCCAAGACATAGATATTCCTATTTGGAAGTAGGAGGTGATTAATATGAATTTGTAGTCGGGTTACCCAAGACTAAGAAGGGTTTAGATTTCATATAGGTTGTGGTTAATAGGATGACGAAATCGGCTTACTTGCTACTGGTTAAGACCATATTGGGGGCTAAAGAGTATGCAAAATGGTTGTATATTCATGACTTGGTAAGGCTGCATGGAGTTCCTTTGTCCATCATATCGTATCATGGGGCACAATTTACTTCATATATTTCAAGATTTTTCCAAAGGGGTCTTGTTAGTAGAGTTAAGATTTCTATGACCTTCCAACCTCAAACGGATGGCCAACTCAAGAGGACCACCCAATCCCTTGAGAATATGCTTAGAGCATGTGTGTTGGAGCTTAAAGTTAGTTCAGATGACCATCTTCAGTTGGTTGACTTTGCCTACAACAATAGCTATCATGCTAGCATCAGTATGGCTCCTTTTAAGATTCTCTATCGGAGATATTGTACATCAATGATTGGTTTATTTGAGGTAGCTTTATTGGGATCCCATCTGGTTATGGAGACTCTTAAGAAGGTTAAGATGATTAGGGAAAGGTCGAAGATGGCCCAAAGTGGCCAAAAATCCTATGTTGATATGAGAAGAAGAGACCTTGAATTCAATGTTGGTGATTAGGTCTATCTAAATGTTTCACCCATGAAGGGTGTGGTCTATTTTCGTCTGAAGGGCAAGTTGACCCCAAGATATGTTGTTCCTTATGCAGTCATGCGGAGATTTGGCAAGGTAGCTTATGAGTTGAGGTTGCCTAGTGAGATGGAATTGGTGCATCCGATGTTCCATGTATCTATATTGAGGAAATATGTAGAGGATTCGAATGCCATTGTACCTCTTGATGTTGATGGTGTTGTTGAGGATAATTTGACTTATGAAGAGGTTTCAGTTAAGATTTTGGATAGGTAAGTGAAGAGGTTGAGAAACAAAGAGGTGTCTTCCATTAAATTCCTTTAGAGGAATCAACAAATTGAGAGTGCTACTTGGGAGGCCGAAGCAGACATGCAAAAGTGATATCCTTACCTTTTCATGTGCATTCAAGCCTACAGTATTGATATTAAGTCCTTTATTTGATCTTAAGTCTTAAGTTCAGACTCATGTCATTGCAGATGTTCATGTTTATTTTAACAAGTTCATGATGATTTTACACTTATGATGAAGTTTTTGAAATGATATTTAAGTGGGTTGTTGCATTTCAATATGGGTTGAAATAGTCATGTTTGTTCATCTCATATATGTATCTTTCACATTCGGGGACAAATGTTCCCAAGGAGGAGATAATAAAACGACCCTAAAACTCAAAAATGTGCATCTAAAGTGCCCAAAATTGTAATTTTCATATATCTAAAAATCTATTCATTATTTCAAACAATTTGACTTCATATTCTTGTTTAGAGTGTAAAAATTAGGGGAAAAAGAGTCTAACCCCAATTTTAGAGCAACTGTATCAAAATTTGAAATTTTCAAATGTCAATTTCTAGAGCGATGCCCGCCGCTTCCGCGACTCACACTGGCTCATTTTTGTGACTATTTTTTTATCTCAGTCCAAGACTTTTAAGTCATGGGTGTAAGTATTCCCAAATGTTTCTTTACCTATACTTAGCCATATTTCACCCTCATATCATACTAAACATTCTTCAATACTCACTTAAACATTTAGCAATATTTTTTAGTGCTAAATTCAAATCTGAAAACCTCTTCCGGATCTAAGGATTTCCTTCAAGCTTCTAGCCTACATTTTCAATCTTCACCAAGAGTTTGTCCAAATCTAAGGTATGTGAGTTTCTTTCATGGGTTCCTTTCAACGATGATGCCCAAGCTTCCTTTTTTTACAAATTGCATAATTTAAAGGTCATTTATTCATAGGTCTTGATTATTATGAATATCACTGCACACTATGTTTGAGCATATGAAATATGTGACTATTTTACCATGTTTTGAGCTATGAATCTAAGATCTATTAAAAGGATTTGAGGGTCTCAAAAGGTGGTAAGTGGTGGATTTACAATAGATTTTCTTGCATGACTTCACTCATTAATTTCTTGGTTTTACACTAGAACTACACCCCCTCTAAGTGTTTGATAAAATGTCCGTATATGGTTTCTTGGGAAATTGAAGGTCCAAAGTATGAGATATGACATGATTAATGTTATGATAATGGAAAGATATTGTGCATATGATATATTCTACATAAAGTGTTTCATTAGATGATGGCCGATCCTGGGAGACTAAGATCCGAATAACCTTGTCAGGGTTTTAATACCTTTATAGCCAATCAAGGGGCTAGTGCCTTGATGACCTAGATGGGGGTTTGTACTCATCAACTTAGTGAGTTGTTTGTACCTTACCACCAAGGTGATGGAGTGGCATCATCATCAACCTAGATGGGGGTTTGTACTCATCAACCTAGTGAGGGGTTTGTACCTCACCCCAAAGGTGATAGAATGACATGCTTATCAACCTAGTGGGGGTTTGTACTCATCAACCTAGTAAGAGGTTTGAACCTCACCACTAGGGTGATAGGGTTGCATCATCATCAACCTACCAAGGGGTTTGTACTTTGAAAATCTAGCTTGGTCTCTTCTACACATATAATGTCCTATATAAGCATGAGTTACCTGATCATATTTTACTTAAGCATTGATCATAAATGTCATATTGTTATACTATGCTTATTGCATATTGCTATGCATTTTGATTATGATGCCTATGTCTTATTGTATTGCATGCCACATACTTATTATCTTAAAACGTACTAATGCATACTTTTGCCTACATGATATCACCATGTAAGAAGCGGAGCTCCAGTCGATCCTCCTCCTCCTCCAAATGGCTAGTTCGGCCCTATTCAAGCTAGTTGGTGAGTCCTTCATTCTGGGGGCATTTATTAATGTTTCTCTTATTATGTATTGAGACACTCTTCGTTATGTTCTATTTTGACTATGAGGGTCTGCCCAGTTGATTTGTCTTGGGCCCCGCTCTTATCTTTGTAGTAGAGGGACGTATCGGCGGCAACTGGGCAGGTTGTGTCAAATTTTGGGTGTGGGGTGGTGGGGTTGAAAATGGGTTAACATAAAATGGGTAATAATTCAATCTGTACATATTTTATATGGGTAAAAAATAGGTTGGGTAACAAATAGATTAGGTAAAATATTAGTTTGTCCATATTTTCATGAGTCAATAGTACTCCACTTTAAAATTCAATATGAATAAAATATTTTAGTTTATTTTTGGATGAAAAATTGAAAATATTTATTTAATTTTATTGTATCATAGTTCATATTATTTTTTCTTCATTTTCATCATATACAATGTAATTTAGTTTTCTTTTTCAACATCACATAGCTAAATAGGTGTGATAGTTTTTTCTCATATCTTATTCTAGAAGCGAGTATATATTAATATCTATTCTTTCCTTTTTAATTGTCATGATGCGTCTTTCAAAAATTAATTTGACTATTTTTTAAAGATAAATTAGATTATATTAATTCGATATTTTTAAATATTCTTTTAACAATATAATTGACATACATTTTTATGGGTTAAAAGAGCATCATAATGACAAATTTAAGGAAAGAGAGTGCAGTGGGATTAAAAATAACTTTTAATTTTTTTAAAAAATTTAATCTCTTTTAAGCATAATATTTTAAATTATTCTTTTTTGAATCAGGAGTGGGGGCGTGG